>PXOB01000014.1:0-206460 GCA_003012115.1 Trichothecium sympodiale | reverse complement strand
TGCCGGGGGCTTCCTGCCTTCCTTCTGCTGCTACTACTGCTACCTTCCTTCTACTACTGCGGCTGCTGCCTTCCTTCTACTACTATAGGCAGGAACTACCGCCTTTCCGACTTAAATACGGCAACGAGCTCTAAAGTCAGCTCGACCAATAACTAATAGTCTCTATCAGTAACAATTTCCAGACTGACCAATTAGTCCTCCTCGTTGCCGTTACGTAATGACAAAACGTCCCATAAGAAGAGCAAATCTAGCAGCTACGCTCCTGCTCCTGCAGTATACTGCATTCGAAAAGCTGCTGCGCAGCTTTGCTCAACAAGTTGTACATGATGAAATATAATAAATACCGAATAGCTTGAATGGTGCCACTTTTTCTTCTTTTGCCTACTTGGGTAATAACTATCTGGTGGGTTGACCAATGTGGCCAATTGCGGGGTTCTTGAACATTTCCCTCTTGACCAAGTTATTCAACCTACTTGAAAGATGCTTGATACTTTCTTTTCCAAGATTAAACCAACAATGGCGACGAGATGGCCACCATGGACAACATCTTTCGCGGGATATAATCAGAGGCTGGCGGCACTAGGGAAGCGACCTGACTGACGTACGACGTGCCTAGGCAATGGCATCCTGCTCCTTCATCTGCCAAGCAATGGCAATTTCGAGGAAAAGCTCTGCCTCGTGTCGCTTCCTCATATCAAACGGCCCAACGGACTGTAATGATAGAAAGGAGTTGGGTGTAGATCCCGTCTTCTCCCCCTTCATCCACTTCACGTATAGATCGTCGAAAACGGCAAAGGTCAACCATGCTTCGTGGCGGTCTTGCGCTGTGACCAGGCGGCTGTTTCAACGTCAGCAAGTGATGAGCAAGTAATCAGAATGCAAAACTTTGGCCTCTGAAAAGAAGGAAATACAAAAATACTCACACGTGAGTCCTGAGATCCGCCTTGGCAACGGCCCGCTCCCAGCCGACTGGGGGTTTCGAAGAAATCCAGGCAGCCATTTCAGCGGCTTCCTGCTTGAGGATTTCAACGTCCAAGACCAGTCCCTTTGTCCTCCGTCTTTTCTTCACCTCTAGAATTGAGAGGATATTTCCCCCTTGCCACGTTTCACAAGTTCCATCGACTCGTGCTTCAAAGGCCCATGTTTTTTCCTTCTTATCCACCACGATCTTCTTTCCCGTATATGGTACGCGGAACCCCCGTTGCGAAAGCTTCCACTCAGACTTGATGTCCGAGTATCCGCCTGTGGCAGAGGTCACAAGAGACCAGGCGAACATCAACGGGGTCTGTTCCCCGAAGTTATCGGAAGTATTGCCGGGTGGTTGATAATCTGCGTCCTTGCGTCCGGACGGGGAAGGTGATTCCGACCTCAGCGGTGAGTGGCTGGCCGCATCGCTCTTTTTCCCTGGTCGTTGTCTGAGGGTCGGTGGCTCGTAGCTGATGGGGAGGCCGGTGGCCTTGTTCTCCCCCATCTCTGCCAAAAGCCGAAGGCTTATATAAAAGGTCCCAAGTGGGGATGGGTCCAGCTTCCTAAACTTGTCGAGCCCCGTGCGTGCGAGAGAGAGAAAGGTCTTGAGCTGTTCATGTTCAGCCAAGTATGTCTGGGCCTTCTAGAGGTACTCGGGAGGAATGAACTCCTCCCACACCTTGCCCTGGTTCGGAGGGCACGTATCAGGCCAGATTGTGCGGAGCATCAGATAATGAACATCCAGAAACTTGGACGCTGAGAGGACGTCAGGTTGCTTGTTAACTTGACTATCCTCTGCGTTGAACTCCTTAGCCATAGTCTTCCACTCATCGATGTCCTGGGGAAGTGCGGTCAGATCCTCAGGCATGATCAAGTTCGTTGGTTAGAAGGAAGGAAGATAAAGAAGGTATACTGATGTAGTAAGTAAAATGAAGAAGGTATGCTGATGTAGAAGATAGATAGAGGATAGAGAGAGAGGGGGAGGAAGGAGAGAGGGAGAAGGAGAGAAGAAGGAATAGAATTTTTATGTAAACAAATAGCACGGTTGAGCTCTGGATTCTTCTACGCGTAAACAAACAAAAAGGTAGACGTGTGTGAATGTTTGTGTAGATATTTGTGTGGATATTTGTGTAGATATTTGTGTTTCCTCGTTGCTTGGTTCATATCGGGATTATGCATTAGGATCTTGGCAAGTGTACTGCCCATCATCTTGAGTATTAGTGACCTTTTATTCAATCATTGCTCACAATCTCTGTTGGGTCATTGATGAGACGCAGAGCAATAGGCTATGCTCCTTCCACATACAGACTTGCTGCTTGGGTGGTGAGAAGCGTCAAAGCATTCAAATGCAACATTATCAGCCTTGGTGGGTTATCTAGCTGATTCACGAATGGGATAGTAGAATATAGATACACCAAGATATATAGCATAATAATAAATAAAATATATAGTATAATAATAAGTAAGATATATCGTATAATAATAAATAGGATATATAGTATAATAATAAATAGGATATATAGTATAATAATAAATAGGATATATAGTATAATAATAAATAGGATATATAGTATAATAATAAATAGGATATATAGTATAATAATAAATAGGATATATAGTATAATAATAAATAGGTAGAGCGATAACTACCCATATTGGCATGCATGCATAGATACGGTGAATTAATTATCTATGTCCGTCACGTGAGGCTGTGTACTACCCGAACAAACAAGGTGACAGCTTTGTTGCAGGTAAACTTTCTTTCCCGTCGCCGCCTTTTTGTTTTTATGTGTGTGTGTGTGTGTGTGTGTGCATCTTTTTTCCCTTTCTTTTTCCTTCTTTTCCTTCTTTTCCATTCATACTCTCACCACATTTTTTTCTTTCCTCCTTTTCTTTCTTTTTCCATCCTCACCCCCCCCCTCTCTCAACAGTCGTGCACGCGATATATTGAACGAGCGTCATGGGTGAAAACGTACCACCCAGCCAGTGGAAAGATGGCAGAGCGCCAGACTCAGCTCGGCCGTCTACCTTGGGACGCCTTACCAGATCTACTCGAGCTCCCATTCCCCCTTTTACACCAGGCACCGGCCAGCAGCCTCCATCTGATGAACCCCAAAGCCCTGAATGCACGCCGACGTCGACTCGATCCGTGAGCTCTGCTCAGCTTCCGAGATTTGCTCAATCTACGACTTCATCTCGAGCCGCGTCTCGACTAGGAGAGCGTAGTCAACCGCTTGCCTCTGCCACTGCCACTGCCTCTGCCCGGCCACGACGCTCACCTAGGCCTCCAGCTTCCTCTATTAATTTCCCCTCAATCGCGTCGCTGCCCCTTCGTCAACAGTCGATGCTTCGAGCGGCTCTCCCTCTAAGCCCTCGGCAGCGTTCACTCCCAAGCCAGAGCCAAGACCTCGCCTGGTCCCTCCTCTGTAACATCTGCGAGAGGGGCTCATCGGCCAAGAACTTCACGACGGCCGGTTTGGCGGCGATGGGCATTCAGTTCGAGGACCTCAATCACTTGGACGCCTCTTCCTCGGACAAGGGGCAAAAGTTCCTTGAGCTCTGCGATGAGGAAGAAATCGAGGCGTGGAAGCAGAAACATGACTTTACCCGCAGCAAATACATTCCTTTAGTGAATGCAAACTGTGAGAAGATATCGTGGTCTAGGACTTTCAACAGTTTCTTCCAATGCTGCATGAAACTACGCGAGTTCTACTTAGACACAACTGATGTGATGACGCCTCTAAAGGCGAGTGCTTGGACATCACGCAAGTAAGTGGCTGAATTGATCCCATCTGCCGATGCTATTACTTATACCTATGGCTTGCAGCAACATGGAGGAGATCACCTTCGAGAACGCATATGATTTCGACGACACCTGGGGTTGTTCGTATATTCTGGAGGAGAAGACTAAATCCAAGCCTCATCTCATTACATTCCTAGGCGATAATAATGAGCTACGCCGGGATCAGTTGAATTGCAGCGAGGTCTTCGCAGTAGTAAAGATCTGCGCGGTAAATCACTTTGACGAAGAGTATAAGCAGCACAGCATCATTCCGGTAAGTAGTATCTACATGTGTACCATTGGCCTCTTGTGCAGGCATGGGGCAGCATCGCTGATGAATATCCTATAAAGGTCACAGTCATAGCTTCCGCGGGCCCCGAATACCGCATCACCCAAGGCTACGCCGACAGTAGAATCGGCAAGTTTATCATCCGCAGGTCGCAAATCCTCAAGGAACCCGAGACTGATAGGTGGGAATTCCACAAGTTGATTCTCCGATGGCTGCTCTCGAAGCCGATTGGCGACACATCCTGATGAACCATGGCGTCAAGCGAGCTTGGGAGTCGGGTATAACATGATGCGAGACGATCATTGCCCCAGGGAGTTGATCAAGGTCTGGAAAGGAGTAATTGAGTTTCGAGGAGGCCTCCTTCAGCATGAAAGGTTTGACGCGATGAATATTAGTGATGAGTGATCTAGACGCTCAACGAAAGCTATAGCGAATTTGAGAAAATTGATGCGTCATTAAAGGAGTTGCAATTCATCTAGGGTATAACTACCGAGTTTTTATCAAGTGGAATAAAAAATAAGACAACCTCCAGCTCCTCTCCTTGAGCTCCTCTCCTTGAACCCACCACCTCCTCTCTTCGAGCTTCAAACACACCGTTGCTGCGCTACTACAGCTGAGCAGCAACAGCATCGGCATCGGGCCCATCGCGAATCTTCTCGACGACGCAGGCCGTCCCGTAGGCGCACGTCTGCGCGAACCCGTCCAGGTCGGCGGCGTCGAAGCGCAGGCAGATGATGGCGTTGCCGCCCCGCTGCTTGGTCTCGGCGATGGCGCGGCCGAGGGAGTCGTTGCGGCACGAGTAGAGCATCGATGTGAACCAGCGGAGCTCGCCGCCGGCCATGGACTTGAGGACCATGCCGATGCCGGCGGCGATGTTGCGCGAGCGGACGGTGAGGCCGTAGACTGCGCCGAGGACCTTGACGATGCGGTAGCCGGGGAGGTCCATCATTGCTGGGAGGGTGGTGAGCAAACACAAATAACAACACATGACCATACAAATAACAACAGAAATAACAATAAAAGGCAAAATTGTTGGATGGCATCTTACTGGTTGTAACGACGCCTTCGGTCTCGGTGAAGCAGTGGAGGTCCGACAGCTGAGGAGGAACGTTGGCAACCTCCTGGCTCTCCTGGCTGGTCTTGCCCTTGGTGCCGTATCCGAAGCCCATTTTTGCCGATTTTGTAGGAAAAGCTTGATTGTGTAAATGTGCGTTGTCGTATTACTAGTTGTCGTCGACTGGTTGTTCTTGTTTACTGCAAACTTGCAAGAATATAAAGAGTTGCTTAAGCTGGGGTTCAAAGATGAATATTCACGACAAATCAACTAGAGGACACCCTCCCCCTTTTTATACTTTTTCCTTATTCCCCCAAGGTATTTCAGCGCAAAACTCGCGAATGACCAATGAACCTAGCTTGCTCCATGCTTGTAAGCTGCTTTCTGCAGGGAGCCTAACATGCAGCCTCGTCGGCAACTTCAACGGCACCAAGGTTATCGGCAAACATGGTTGTGGGGAAAGCACAGCGTCGTATTGACCGTATTGCGAATACGGTCTTCAGCTGAGACGGCTGTGCCGCCGAGCTAATAGAGGGCCTGCGGGGCGAAACAGCTTGTCCAAAGCTTAGCTTAGCTTGTGAGCTTGCTAATTCGTCGGTTCTTTGATAGACATCATCATCACGTGGGTAGTCCTGGGGTGGCCGTGCTAATCAAGATGACTACTCGAGATGACTACTTTGACGACGTGAGCGAGCAACACGGCCTTGGACAACATCACACATCTTCTGCAACAAGTCAACCTGGAGAAGACGTAATCGAGGAGTTCCCGAGGAACGGCTGGCTGGTTGTTTCGTCCACATCATAAGGGAAGCGGCGCGAGCTGCGTCAATGACGCTCTTTGCGAGTGATACCCTCCAGGACGCTGCGTTGGGGGAGGTGAACATGGTGTTGCCCTTGATCCTGATGAGATGTTGAAGCCGGAACCCCCTTGGGCAAGGTTGGCGTCGCCGTCGGTGAGGAAAGGGTAGGTGGTCTCTGTCGGTAGGGTCCTGCCTCCCCGTCTTTCTGAGCGGGAGGGTCGGTCCATGACTAAGATGTAGGGCCAGACAAGCATGTAGAGCTTTTTGTTGCTGCTGCTGAGGAGGAGATCGTCTGCAACAGCAGCGCCACGGACCCCAGTAATTTTTGCAGTCCATTCCCAGATCTCATGGCTTGGGGCAATGTGCTGAGGACTGAAGCGTTGCATTCCAGAAGGGTTCACAAGCGGCCCGTCTCCAGGCGGCTCTTCGAGTCTTCTCTCCGTTGGGGGGAACCTCTAGTCCGTCTAGCGAGTCCGTTTCTCTCGGGGAACTGTCAGTTGTGATTATCTCCTGAGGCAACTTGTTCCTCCTCCTCCTCATCCTTGGAGGCGCCATCATGTTGGGCATCTGCAGTCTGCTCATCATCCTTAGAATTGTACAAGGGTCCTATAACTATAGACTGTATTGTCAAATGGGAATTAGGCGCAGAGTCCGGGGTCTATGGCCCTTGATCCGCCGAACGTAGGCGTCGTCGAATTAACGCAAAACGTCAAGCCACGCTTCGTCTCGGTCTTAGGCTGTGACCAAGCGCCGACAATGTCAGTAAGTAATCAGAATGCAATGACTCTCTAGGTGCACATGTATTCGTCGCCATGTCATCGGGTTAACACGGCCGCTGTAGTACATAAAACGTTAAAAATAGAGACCTCAGCTTCTTCAAACACGGGGACATGAGCGAATCTTGGGGTAGTCTGCTCATCATATCCAGAGTCGTCATCATGTCGGGAGTCGTCATTGTGCTGGATTTTTGCAGTCTACTTTAAGGAGCGTGCTCTCAGAGTCTTCCCTCGACCTGAATATTGAGGTGCCGACGGCATCTTCATAAATGCGTGTCAAAGGTGTCTGGGACGGTAGCAGCGTGTCGAGGTGCCTGAGGACGGCGACAATGTGTCTATCACTAATCGTCTAGACATTAGCGTATTGGTTGATTGAAGAAGGAATAGGGATACACTTGCCGTAGGATACTGAACTGTCGTCGAGGAAAAAGAAAAGGAAGGAAGAAAAAAGAAATAAAGGCGGGGGAGGGAGGGAAAACAAACAAGGCATGGCATGCCTAGGGAAGGAAGGGCGAGACGGCGCTCTTGCCTTGTTGACAAAGGAAGCTCTTGCTTCATTTCTCTACCTTGATAAAAATGATATCGAAAAATAACGAGAGGAAAAGAAATCCAAAAGAAATATTAAAAAAAAAGTCAGGCCCTGCCACGATTGTAAGCCATCGTGCTACAGCGCCCCCACTTCAGCTCTCCAGCCTACTCTGGTATTTACTTTGTCGTTTGGAGCCCGCAAGGGTCGTCACCCGAAAGGGCCCGTCACGATATCTGAGAAGGGCTTCATCGAAATTTGAATGGTGAAATCGAGTTCGAATTTCCCCCAACTAGACCATTCTCCTTTCTCGCCCAACGCTGATGAACCAAGGTTACTATTCGGCGCTATAAGGCCCTGGACGAGCTCGGAATGCTGGGCTCTGATTGGCTGATGCCGGGGGAAATCAAGAAAGTGACAGCTGCCGCCGGCTGCCACGCACGGGACAGGGTGTACTTGAGAGTTTGGGTGAAAAGGTGTTCGAACGAGGTCGTTTGCAATATTTTTGCTACATTTTGAGAAGAAAAAGAATATACTAATCGATTCGAATCATGCCTATCATCACGTCCTTGAAAAAGGGTGTGATTTCAAAAAGGCGTTGTTGCGGGAGAGCAACAACATGGCATGCCCAAAAGGTGTGGAATGTACCAAATGTCCAGCAGTATGGAAACTGGAAAATGCACCCGTAACTGTAACCTAGCTTGGCTGTATTATATATTTCCCGGCTCCGGAACCCTCTGTGTGACCTCCAGTCACTGTATCTTCCGAGCTGCCTCGCGAAGGAGAGGCGCGACTTGCTTTCTGCTAGCCGCCAGATTCTCCTGCTTCCACGCACGCCTTACATTGTCATCGTCGAGCTGTCCACCATTGTAGCTTTTCAGCTTCAAAGACCCACTGATGCTTATGAATTGTTGCATCGCGTCGACGCCTTTCTGCGACCTACCCCAAACCAGTAGTTCTCTCTGGAACTCACCATCTGGAGATGAAGCTGTCATGATGCTTGCTACATCGAGCTTCCTCTCGTCGGCCCACTTGGCAAACTCATCGAGCAGTGTATCGGTTGATCCCTCTGCCTTTTTGATCAGATACTCAAATTCCTTGATGACACAGCTGATGCCCACAAGTACGTTTCCTTCTTTCCACTCCTTGTAATCTTTCCTAAAGATATCGCGGAAGCTCAGACCTGAGACGTCCTCCTTGACCGTGGCAACCTCACGATGATAATCGCCCCGAACGTAATCTGACCCGATCTTTTCCTCGAGAAACTCGACCGCTTCGCGATCTTGGTCTCTCACCTTGTCCTCGGCCTCCATGTTGATGGTATCGATTAAAATTGGTGCAAGGGCCAGTTTGGCGATCTTCTCCTGCTCTACTGAAGCTTCTGCCCAAACATCACGATGCTCCCTCACGACAAGGCTCATGCAGCTACCGCAGGTTTCGATGACCCGCGGCGAAGCATCTTTTGGCACGGCGCCCTCATCCTCATGATGATCCACACATCCAATCACCTGCGCCTGATACTTGCTCAAAGGACCGGTGAGCTTGTTGTGGTCTACCAACAGAAAGCGCGCCTCCTCAGGTCGCAAGTCGGGCAGATCGGATAATGTGAGCAGGTCAGAGCATGACAAGTTCGCATTAGCCAGAACAGCCCCCATTTCGGTCCTCAACGCCAGGTCGGCTCTGGGGAGGTTGGCGAGGGGAATATGTAGATTACGAGGAGAGGTATTGGAACGAAGGTAGGCCAAGACGAGCGCCGAGCAGAGCGAATCCAAGTCTATAGAGTTCAATCAGCCGATATATTTCCAAAATATTTACGCAAAGAGTCCCTCTGGTGGATGAGGCTTACGCTCACTCACCTGCAGCCTCATTGCCAACGACGAATGTGAATGGTGTTGATCTTTCACTGGCAGGGGCCAGGAGCGCCTTTCTGGCAGTTGATAGAAAACTTCGAATAGACATTGCTATGGCGAAAACTTGGTGCTTTTATGATTGCTGGATTAAGTTGAGAGAGGTGAACTTTTATCCTTTTAGATGATGGGATAATGAAAATGGCCGCTTCAGTGTGGGGAGGGGAATTGTCGGATCTTGAGATGGTGCGGAACGAGCAAGATGATACATATGAAATCATAGTAAAGAAAGAAACATCAAGCTGCCGCTTGCCGTTATATTATCTACTATAATGGAGTACATAATACCCATATACGCAGTATCTAGTGTTATAAAAACATGGTGGTTTTTAGATAAAAACGCCTTCTGTCCCGGGTAGTCAAACTTGACGCGGAGGTTCGCGATGACGTCGCGTTCAAGGCGGTGATCATCAGGGTCGAGATGCACAGAGCTTTTAACGAAAATCATCCTACACTACGTAGTTCTATATAATGACAAATATTGTACCAGTGCCACAGGCTACATTGAACAGATCAAACGAACAGTTCTGCAAAAGTAGTACGAGGGAGGAGGCATGGCCATTGAGTTTCAAACCCGATCGATCATCAAGTTGGACCTCGAGCGAGCTCAGGAACTTGGAATTAAGGTGTTCGAATTGGATGGAGCACTGCGCAGACGTTTGCGTTACGAGCCGAAAAGGCCCCTGATGACGGACCGAAGTATGATCCGAATATGATCGAGCATGTTTAATTGGCTAGGGAGCTCTGGAATTATTAGTGGAAAGCCAGCCCCACACACTAACGTGGCAGCGCCTGCCAATGGCTCGCCGCATGAAGCCTCGTTGTTAGGCGAGGCAGCGCTGACGACTTTGGTGCAAGAGCACCCAAGTGCACCCGGCAGAAACCAAGCACCAGCCAAGCTAAACTGCCCCCCCCAGCAGCAGCCCCGGAAGCCCCAGCAGCAGCAACAGTTGCATTGGTGGATCCACGGTTTGTCTCTCCCTATTCCTGCCATCTCCTTCGACCATCACGACGTCAATAACATACAAACCTCCCTCTCTCACCTCTTCACCCCTTAACGACCCGACCACGACATCCACGCTGAAGGTCTGCGTTTTGCCTGACTTACGCTGGTCGCTGTCTTCACGTACCTTTTTTTTCACATAAACCTCTCTTTTTTTTTTCTTGCTTCATCTACGGTCTTTCGGCTGGGCAAGCTTTCGTGTCCTTTTCTAGGCTCGCGATTTCCCTGTGCTGCCGCGTGGCGCATGGAAGCTTCCGCCAGTTTCCTTTTACCACACAACATCCTCTGAGCATCTCGAGTTGGTTCCCGAGTGTCTGCCACTTGCGAGGCGATAGTTTCGGATTGATATCGGGGGGTCAGGGACATTGGCCTGACTACAATCATTTAAAACCTAATTTTACAGCTCCTGCATCACCATGTCGAGAGATCTACCCATCAAGTTCTCCGAGCTAGTGGCTCTCGAGTCCCAGGGAGTCGACCCTCAATCCATCGGCTTCAGCTCCACCGTAAGTTTTCCATGCATATGGTGCAAACCTCAGCTTGGGTTGGCCTCGTAGGCCTTCCGTCGCAAACAACGTCGCTAACCGGCTGCTCCGCCATTAGACAATCGAGTCAGACCACTACGTGTGCATTCGAGAAAAGAAGGGCGAATCTTTCGAAGTCGTTATTGTCGAGCTCAAGAACGGCAACAATGTCACCAGACGGACAATCAAGGCCGACAGTGCCATCATGCACTGGAACCGCCAGATCATCGCCCTCAAGGCCCAGTCTCGCACGCTACAGATCTTCGACCTCGAGAAGAAGGCAAAGCTGAAGTCATGCACCATGAACGAGGACGTCGCCTTTTGGAAATGGATCAGTGAGTCGACCATTGGCCTTGTTACAAGCAGCAGTGTCTTCCACTGGGACATCTTCGATGCTGGCCAGGATGCGCCCGTCAAGGTTTTTGAGCGGAACGCCAACCTCAACGTACGTGCAACTTGTTGTGAGATGAGAGATGGATCGGTTGTGATACTGACTCTTCTAGGGCTGCCAAATCATCAACTACCGTGTTAATAGCGATGGCAAATGGATGGTGGTCGTTGGCATTTCCTCTCAGGGTGGACGCGTTGCTGGTGCTATGCAACTCTACTCCAAAGAGCGCGGCATTAGCCAGGCCATCGAAGGTCATGCTGCTGCATTCGGTACTCTCAGGCTGGAGGGTGCCCCCCAGGATACCCGCCTATTCACATTCGCCGTCCGCCAGGCAACCGGTGCTAAGTTGCACATCGTCGAGATCGACCACGCCGAATCGAACCCTGTATTCACCAAGAAGGCTGTCGAGGTCTTCTTTCCTCCCGAGGCAACTAACGATTTCCCGGTATCGATGCAGGTCTCTCAGAAATATGGCGTCATCTTCATGGTCACCAAGTATGGTTTCATCCACCTCTACGATCTCGAGACTGGCTCGTGCATCTTCATGAACCGCATCTCGAGCGAGACCATTTTCACGACTTGCGGGGACACTGACTCCGCTGGTATCGTTGCTATCAACCGGAAGGGTCAGGTGCTCTACGTGACAGTAAACGACGACAACATTGTCAACTACCTGCTCCAGAACCCCGCCAACACTGAGATGGCTATCAAGATGGCCTCCAGGGCTGGGCTTCCAGGTGCCGATAATCTCTACCAGAGGCAATTCGATCAGCTCTTCAACGCCGGCAACTATGCTGAGGCCGCCAAGATTGCCGCCAACTCGCCCCGTGGTTTCCTCCGAACGGCCGAGACGATCGAAAAGTTCAAGCGTATTCCCACGGCACCTGGTCAGATGGCACAGACGTTGCAGTACTTCGGCATGCTTCTTGACAAGGGCGCACTTAACAAGCACGAGACCTTGGAGCTCGCCCAACCAGTGCTAGCACAGAACCGCAAGCACCTATTGGAGAAGTGGCTCAAGGAGGAGAAGCTCGACTGCTCTGAGCAGCTCGGTGACATGGTTCGTCCTTACGATGTGCCCATGGCTTTGGCCATTTATCTCAAGGCCAACGTCCCCCACAAGGTTGTTGCCGGATTCGCCGAGACTGGTCAGTTCGACAAGATCCTGCCGTACGCTGCTCAGGCCAACTACCAGCCGGACTACGTCCAGCTTCTGCAGCACATCATCCGGGTGAACCCCGAGAAGGGTGCGGAATTCGCTGGAGCTCTCGCCAACAGCGAGCAGGGACCTCTTGTAGACTTTGAGCGCGTTTGCGACATCTTCCAGTCTCAGGGCATGATCCAGCAGGCTACCGCCTTCCTACTTGACGCTCTCAAGGATAACAAACCTGAGCATGCCCGCCTGCAGACTCGTCTGCTCGAGATGAATCTGACACACGCCCCTCAGGTCGCTGAAGCTATCCTGGGCAATGAGATGTTCACTCACTTCGACAAGGGCCGTATCGCGACTCTTTGCGAGCAGGCGAACCTTCCCCAGAAGGCTCTGGAGCTGTATGAAGATCCCGAAGCTATCAAGCGGGTGGTTGTCAACATTCCTGCTAGCCCCAACTTCAACCTGGAGTGGCTTACCGCTTACTTCGGTAAGCTGGCTGTTGCTCAGTCCTTGGACTGCCTGGACGCGATGATGAAGCACAACATTCGTCAGAACCTGCAAGCTGTTGTCACTGTTGCCACCAAGTACTCTCAGGAACTTGGCCCCGTCAAACTAATTGACCTCTTCGAAAAGTACAAGACGGCAGAGGGTCTTTTCTATTACCTGGGCAGTATCGTCAACTTGTCCGAGGACCCCGATGTCCACTTCAAGTACATTGAGGCGGCCACTAAGATGGGCCAATTCAACGAAGTTGAGCGCATTTGCCGGGACAGTAACAGCTATAACCCCGAAAAGGTCAAGAACTTCCTCAAGGAAGCCAAACTTGCTGAGCAGCTGCCTTTGATCATTGTCTGCGATCGTTTCAACTTCGTCCACGACCTGATCCTATACCTGTACCAGAACCAGCAGTTCCAGGCTGTCGAGGCCTACGTTCAGCGGGTTAACCCTGGGCGTACACCTGCTGTCATTGGTGGTTTGCTTGATGTCGACTGTGATGAGAATATCATCAAACAGCTTTTGACCACTGTCAATGCTCAGCAGATCAATGTTGACGAGCTCGTGCAGGAGGTTGAGACCCGCAACCGCCTCAAGCTTCTTCTCCCCTTTTTGGAGGCTAGCCTTGCTTCCGGCAACGAGCAGCAGGGTATCTTCAATGCTCTGGCTAAGATCTATATCGACTCCAACAACAACCCTGAGAAGTTCCTAAAGGAGAACGACAAATATGACACTCTGAGTGTGGGCAAATACTGCGAGAAGCGCGATCCCAACCTAGCCTATATCGCCTACTCCAAGGGCCAGAACGATCTTGAGCTTGTCAACATCACCAACGAGAACTCCATGTACAGGGCACAGGCTCGTTACCTGCTCGAGCGTGCTGACAAGGAGCTCTGGAACTTTGTCCTGAGCGAGAACAACATCCATCGTCGCTCTGTTGTCGACCAGGTCACCGCGACTGCCGTGCCCGAGTCTACTGATCCTGGCAAGGTTTCCGTCGCTGTCGCCTCCCTGCTCGAAAATGACATGCCCCTTGAGCTTATTGAGCTTCTTGAAAAGATTGTCCTAGAGCCATCCCCCTTCAGCGATAACGAGAACCTGCAAAACTTGCTGCTGTTCACTGCTGCCAAGGCCGACAAGGCCCGCGTTATGGACTACATTCACAAGCTTGAGAACTACAGTACTGAGGAGATCGCCACCGCCTGTATCGAGGTCGGTCTTCATGAGGAGGCCTTTGAGATCTACAAGAAGGCCGATAACAAGACTGCTGCTGTTGACGTCCTTGTCGAGCATGTCGTCAGCATCGACCGTGCTCAGGCCTTTGCCGAGGAGGTTGACCTTCCCGAGGTCTGGAGCAAGGTCGCCAAGGCTCAGCTAGATGGTCTACGTGTCTCTGATGCTATTGAGTCATACATCAAGGCTGAGGACCCGCAGAACCATGAGGAAGTGATCGAGATCGCTACCCACGCCGGCAAGAACGAGGATCTCGTCAAATACCTGCGCATGGCGCGCAAGACTCTGCGTGAGCCTGCCATTGATACAGCTCTTGCGTTCTGCTTCGCTCGTCTCGATCAGCTCTCCGAGCTTGAGGACTTCCTCCGTGCCACCAACGTTGCCAACATTGAAGAATCTGGTGACAAGGCTTACGAAGAGGGCTTCTATGAGGCCTCCAAGATCTTCTTCACGAGCATCTCCAACTGGGCCAAGCTTGCCACTACTCTTGTACACCTCGAGGACTACCAGGCTGCTGTTGATTGTGCTCGCAAGGCCAACAACATTAAGGTCTGGAAGCAGGTTCACGATGCTTGCGTTGGCAAGAAGGAATTCCGTCTTGCACAGATCTGTGGTCTGAACCTTATTGTTGATGCTGAGCAGCTTCAGGATCTCGTCAAGAGCTATGAGCGCAATGGCTACTTTGACGAACTCATCAGCTTGTTGGAGCAGGGTCTGGGTCTAGAGCGTGCTCACATGGGCATGTTCACCGAGTTGGGAATTGCTCTGTCTAAGTATCACCCCGAGCGTCTAATGGAGCACATCAAACTGTTCTGGTCTAGGATGAACATGCCCAAGATGATTCGTGCGTGCGAGGAGGCTAACCTCTGGCCTGAGCTGGTCTTCTGCTACTACCACTACGACGAGTTCGACAACGCTGCGCTGGCTGTTATCGAGCGTCCCGAGAATTCGTGGGATCACACTCAGTTCAAGGAGATTGTTGTCAAGGTTGCCAACTTGGAGATTTACTACCGCGCCATCAAGTTTTACGTTGAGCAGCACCCTTCGCTGCTTACCGACCTGCTTGCTTCTTTGACGCCTCGTATTGATGTCAATCGCGTGGTCAAAATCTTCCAGAAGAATGATGATCTACCTCTCATCAAGCCTTTCCTTCTCAATGTCCAGTCCCAGAATAAGCGCATCGTCAACGAGGCTGTAAACGATCTTCTTATTGAGGAGGAGGATTACAAGACCCTCCGTGACTCGGTCAACAACTACGATAATTACGATGCCGTGGAGTTGGCTGGCCGTTTGGAGAAGCACGATCTGATTTTCTTCCGCCAGATTGCTGCCAACATCTACCGCAAGAACAAGCGGTGGGAGAAGTCCATTGCTCTCAGCAAGCAGGACAAGCTCTACAAGGATGCCATTGAGACCGCGGCTATGTCTGGCAAGGCCGGCATTGTCGAGGAGCTCCTCCGATACGTTAGTAACCTTTCCGTTCCTCTCATTATGCTCTTATTTACTGACACGCTGAATAGTTTGTCGACATTGGTCACCGCGAGTGCTATACTGGCATGCTCTACGCCTGCAACGACCTCATTCGTGCTGATACCGTCCTCGAGATGTCTTGGCGCAACGGGCTTATGGACTTCTCCATGCCCTACATGGTCAACATGCTCGCCCAACAGACCAAGGAGATTGCTCAGCTCAGGGCGGATAACGAGGCTCGCAAAGCTAAAGAGAAGGAAGTTGAGAAGGTTGAGGATAACACCCCCATCCTCGGTGGCGGTCGTTTGATGATCACATCAGGGCCCACTGGAGGTGCCTCACCAGCACCGTATGGTCAGCCGAATGGCTTCGCGCCACAGCCTACAGGCTACGGCTATTAGAGGCACCATCCCTTGTGGCTGCCTTTTACACGGAGTAGTGGCTTCTCCGAATTGGTTGCGTAGCCCCACCAGTACATAGGGGGCAAATGGGGCGTAGGGTTCTCGGTATTATGTTGGGCCTAACGTCGGCTATTGTAATACAGTATTCCCGTTCTCGCTTTTACGGTCTAGAGAGAGCGAAGGGTGACGGGGCATGACTGACCTTCTAATTTGGAGGTTTAGAAGACGAGTCAGGAGGATACACAAAAAGGGACCGAAAACATGGGAAAGGGGGGTTATGTCTTTCTATTTGTCATGGTGCTTTTGTTCTTGTTTGATCCCTGGCTTGGCGACCATTTAGACTAGCGCTGTAGGCAAACAGGTGAGCGGACGTTTTAAAACGTCTCACAGATGGAGTTTTTTGTGTTGTAGTATCTATGTTTGTGTACGAATAATTTTCAATTATTTCTTCAATTATGTGTGGCAACGGTGAATATGATGTTTTATTTCTTTATTTCTTGTGTGTCCAAAAGTATAATGCGCTGTTTGATTATGCAAAAAGTGTGATACCCAAACGCCCAAAGCATGCATGTCGGAGCATCGCCACACACGTCTTTCTCTGTCTCGCTTATTATGCCTGCACCAATGCTCGCTTTTCCTTCTGCCCGGACGGCTTTGGGTTGGCAACTTTGAGCCACTCGCCGTTGAAGGCGTTGATGAGCCAGTTGGTCAGCTCTGCAGAAAATTCACCACGTTAGCAACTTTTTCACACAAACAACGGGAAAATAACAAGGATGATATTCTTCATCCAAAAGAAAGGGAACTGTGTATACAGCAGATTTGAGTTGGATAGACACTTACTGTCATAGACGATGCGGTTCGCATTGTGGAAGTAGATGGAATGGTCACTGTCCGGGAAGACGTGCACGTCGTAGTTCTCCACGCCCTGCAGGTCGAGGGAGTCGAGCAAGGTTAAAGAGTTTTGGAAGTGGACGTTGTCGTCTGCGACGCCGTGCATGAGGAGGAAGCGGACGTTTTGGCCGATGGCGGTCACGTTGCGGACGGCGGAGACGTCGTAGCCTTCTGCGTTGTCGTCGGGGAGGAGCATGTAGCGCTCGGCGTAGATGGAGTCGTAGAAGCGCCAGTCGGTGACGGGGGCCACCGACATGCCGTAGGAGAAGGTGTTGCCGGCGTCGGCTTCGAGGGTTTTTAGAGTTTGGAAGCCGCCGTAGGACCAGCCCCAGAGGGCGAGGCGGGAGGGGTCGACGTAAGGGAGGGAGGCAAAGTGCGCGGCTGCGGCGATGTGGTCCTCTGCTTCTAGGACGCCGAGCTGGCCACGGACGGGGACGCGGTGGGCGCGGCCGAGGAAGCCTGTGCCCCGAGGGTCGACGGTGACGACGACGTAGCCTAGCGCGGAAGCGACGAACGATTGATAGTCAACGTGGAACTGTTTCTTTACCTGTTGGGAGCCCGGACCGGAGTACTGCTGGAAGAGGACGGGATATCTCTTATTCTCGGAGAAGTGTGGGGGGCGGCGCTCGACGTAGTTCACCGTCACATTGGTGGAGAGATCGAGGGTGCCGTACTTGAGGATTGGTAGCTCATGCTTGCGAGCTTTCTCGGCAAGCTCCTCGTTGGCCTCGATGACGCGCTGGTAACCGGGCTCCGGGTTCGTAGGAGTTGCAACGATGCGCTGGATGGGGATCTTGGGACCCTTGTAGTTGAGCAGAGCAAAGCCTGCGTTGGCGGAGAAGGAGACGGTGTAGAAGGCTTCTGCACTGGTGTCCGTCAACGGCTCGATGCTCGACGATCCCTTGACGAGGTTTACGGAGTAGACATGGCGCTGAATCGAGGATTCGCGAGTGCCGGTGAAGTAGACTAGATTGTTCTTAAGGTCGATAGCTGCGGGGGCATCGTCGACTTCCCACTCTCCCTCTGTGAGCATCCGTGTTGGCTCGGTGCTGTCGAGAGGGGAAAAATAAGCCAGATGCTCATAGCCATTGTGGATGACGACGTCGATGTAACCATCTTCCGGGCGACCGTTGTCCTTGTCGGCGGGGATATAAGTCATCTGGTGAGAAATCTCGAACCATCCGCCATCAAGAGCGTCGACATCGAGGGTGTAGGTCGTCTTGGCACTGCGCGAGGCAACATCGACGAGGACGACTTTGAGGTTGTCGCTGACACGGTTGGTCTGCTTGACAAGCACCTTGGACGAGCCGGCCCAGACGATGTTGTTGATGATGCGGTCTTCCGGTGGGAATTGAGCATCGCTATCAATGGCGAAGATCTCATCCTTCTCAATGTCGTAGAACTTGACTTCAACGACGGGGTTGTGGGTACCAGCTTTGGGGTACTTGATCTCCTGAACCTCGGGATACAGTTCTTCACCAGGCGTAGGCTCCTTTCCACTTGGGCGCGAGACAAAGTACTGCAGCGGGAATGAGGGCACACCCGTCTCGTTGGTGCGAAGGAAAGCGATATGCTTGCCGTCGTCAGACCACCAGGTCGCGCTGTTGCCGCTAAAGACTTCCTCCTCATAGACCCAGTCTGGCACGCCGTTGAAGCATTCTACACCGCCATCGTTGGTGACTTGAACGACGTTGCTGCCTTTGTTCTTGCCATTGGTGTCGGTCAGGCTGCGGATGTAGACGTTGTTGTCGTCGCGGGTGAAGGCGATTGCGTCGCTTGTCGGGCTCCAGTTGACTACCTGGATCCGCGCTCCGACGTCGAGGGGCACGAGGGGCTCGGCAGATTGAGTCTCGACATCGAAGATGTAATACGAAGCGGTGAAGGAGTGGCGCCAATTCTTCTCATAGTCGACCGCGAGCAGGACCTTTTTGAGATCGGGGCTGGGAAAGACCTTGTACGGGGACATTTCTTTGCCATCGTGGGTGAAGGTGCCCGACTTCATCAAGGTGCGGGACTGGGGAGCACGGCCTCTGTTGTCGAGCATCTTGACGTGCTCGACGACGAGGTAATCCTTGCGAGCGGCACCCTGTTCGAGCAGCATGCCATCATTGCCGTCGGGGTCCTCAATCCAGCTTATGCTTTGGTGGCGACCGGACCAGTATCCCGACTGGATCTGATCTAGGGTGACGGCCTTGCCTGACTTGCGGGAGACGGCGTCGGGATCGTGCTCATCGTCGCTGAGGTGGTGATGCTTGCCTGTACCGAGGAAGACGCCGAAAGCGGCGAGCCAGCCGAGGACAAAGACGGCGGTTCCGATTATCAGGATGCGCCGGAGCTTGCTGTCCATCGGTGTGCGCTTCGTCGGTTGCTTGGGGGGCTGAGAGCCATCGCCGCTGAGAAAGGGACCCGTCTCGAGGTCATCGGCGTCTCTGAGGGGGTCCTCGTCGTCGAGGTCGGCGTACCGGCTGCCCTCGGTGGCCTTTTTGCTGTGCTTGCCGCTGAGCATCTCGCCCCTGTTGGCTTCGTGGATGCGGTCAAAGACAATGCTCGTGGTCGAGACGGAGGATAATGAGTCGCGGGTGGTGTAATTATCGGAGTCGGTGTCTCGGTCTTTGTCTTTGGGAGCCATGGTGGGAGGACGAGAAGTCGATCTAGGTCCTTGTCTTGGGGAAGGGATGGAAACTGGCGCTGTATCTTATCGGTGGACCATGGATTGCATGGTGAGATGAGAAGTGCAAGCCAATCGCTGGATGGGAATGAAGTATGGTCGTTGTTGAATTGATGTGATTGTCAATAGAAGGGTGGTTTGTGCTGTCAATAAGAAGCGGTCCCTTTGACGTGCTTGAACGCATATCCGTTCACCGCCAAAATTTAATGGTGCTATTTGGCTGTATATCTGGCTTCATCTTGGTCAAAATATTTTGTCCATATCTGGCCTGAGCTATCAGTTATCTAGGGAGGGCGCGGCAGCGGGATGTGGATCAAGTACTAGCGACGGACACTGCAGGTTGGGGGTGGACAGTACAGTGGGCTCAAGTTCAATGCCGACGACGTCTGGCAGCTGCTCTTCTTCGCGCGGGTAACGGAGAGGTTACGAAGACAAAGTCGATGGCTTCATTTTTGAGATTTTTTTCATCCCTGGTTGGGTCTGAAATTATTAACCTTCCTTTTTCCGCCATCACCACGCCAATCCTGTCCGCGCTCTGGGTGCGTGCAATCGATGAAACATGCTATTAACCTGTTACGGTAGTTGTAGATGTAATGAGATGTAATGCCTTCTTCCTTCAATCAGACTACATATACACTCGGACCAGGACCATGGGACTATGTGTTGAGCATAAAAGGGACGCTGCAAGCGCATACATGATGTGAGTGAAGTGCTAATAACGCTTGATATCCAACTCGATAGAAAGAAACCCTTCTGATCTTTCAAACCAGGGAGTTTACATCTGTGCTCAATCACTCGAGAAGAGGCCTGTATCAAAGATGCGCCTCTCACTTATCGCCGCGGCTTCAATGGCCGTGAGGCTTGCAGCATCGTCGGGTTTTGCGACGTACAAGGAGATCATAGAAGGTGTAGATAACTCGGAAACAATTGCCTACGCCGAGCTGGACAGATCCAACACCATCTTCCTTTACATCCAGATCCTCGCAGGGCAGGACCACCAGGCATTGATCGACGACTTCAAGACCTTGTCTCAAAACTACGGGTCGAATAACGTCTCGATGGTTCCGAGAGTCAGATATGGTTCTCCCAACGGAGACGTTGCTACAGAGCCCAATGATCGCCAACAGCTCTTGAACGACGTATCGGTATGGGCAAAGGCCTTCTCCGACGTCTCGGGCATCATAGAAATGCCCGTTATTCAAGCTGGTTTCCTCGGCCTATGGGGTGAATGGCATGTACGTTGTTGCATGAGCTTGCCCCCCCTTTATTTTGAGATGGACCGCGTTTGCTGACTGACTGACCTTATCCAGAGCGGTCCTTTCTGCCCAAACCATGGCACTGACGAGAGCCCCGAGAACTTGGAAATCAAGCGTGCCGTCGTCGAAGCGCTGCTGGGAACCGGCGCCAAAGTCGCGATGCGGCATCCCGGAGACCACAAGGCCCTCTTTGACGGCGATAGAGCTGTGACCATCCACAACGACTGCTTCTTCAACGGAGGCCCCGACGGCTACGACGGCGGCACGTTCCCCGTCGACGACCGTCAGACCTGGGTCGACTACACGAAAAAGGTTGCTTCGGGAAACTCCTACGGCGGGGAGGGCTGCGAAATGACCGACGAAGACGGCTATACCTATGACTGGTCCAACTTTGAAGATGTTTGTGGCGGCAATGGTCTGGCCGCGTACATTGATGAGTTCCAGATTGCCTACCTGAATGTGAGTCCACCAACAACACCTGATGGCGTTCAGAACATACAGGAGAGCGACTTTAACTAACTTTGCTTCAGCCTGGCAACCCGGCCCCATTCAGTCAACTGTTCAACGATCCATCTTATTCCGACTGCGTTGACAACATCAAGGCCGCTCTGGAGCGAAACATTTGAGCGAGGTCCCGATCTACTATGTATCTCATGGAGCCCTTATGCGTCTTGTGGTCCTTTAGTGATGGTGGTTGTTGTTGTTGTTCTTGTTATTATATTTATATGCTGCAACGAGCAGAGAAGTATGTACTTAAGTGTGTTGGAGAATAAACGGTAGATATATTTTAGAGCTGAAGGGTGAGATGGCCACTGTGAATTACCTAGCCAGCATGATTCGTGAGGTCAGGGACAAATTTGGAGGGAAGCAGGCGTAAGGGGCCTTTGTGGCACGGTCAGTTGTACATTCCACATCATATACATTCTTCTTATAGTACAGTAGCTGTACATGGAGTAGCCCTCGAGCTCTGAATTCTACAACAGACAGCAAGTGCTGTACAGTAAAAAAACAAAAGACATGGTCAAGCTTGACTAGGCGAGCCTTGGCCAAAGATTCGAGAAAAAAACTCATGCTCCTTGCTCTCTTCATCCTCAGCAGGCATGAATTGCTTCGCTGCTGGTAGCCGAGGACGTGAGAGCAGCGCCTCTCTGAACAAGTCATTATCCTCGGCGCTCAAAACTGGCGCGGGCAGAGCCTTGTTATGAGGGTCTGCGTAGATCCTCTCCACCTCGGCCAAGACCTTGACGAACTCTCTGTTTTTCAGCTGTCGCCCGAGGACCGGATCGTCAGTGTCCGTGGCAGCAGGATTTCGATAGAGGGCATCTGCTTCCGGGTCGGCAACATCGATGCAACCCTTGACGGTGACATAGACTAGGTCATCGAATTTGATGGGCGGCTCTTCGCTCAACATGTCCGTGTAGACCCAGCGCATGGTTTCGCGACACATCCTCACATCCTTTGTCCCGGCCATGACGTTGTAAGCCAGGATGTAAAGTTGCGGTGCGCGAGGCAAAGCATATCGTGCAGGCTCGCGAAAAACGTCCCAAAACTTGTCCCAATCTTCCCGAGAGGCGTACGCAGCCATCAGTCGTATCGAATCCTGCCATTTAGGCGCGGCGCGTAGCTGCGTCAACAGGTACTCGAGGTTTCGCTGGGCTCGGCCTAGCTCGATTCCGTAAGCTTCAGAATATATGATGGACTCAATGAGGGTGACCAACACGCTTCGGGATCGGACTTCGAGTCCTCTCTCTTCTGCCGTTTGGAGTAGCTGCTTGACGAGGCCTAGGCGCTCTGGCACATTGCTCTTTTCCTGGGACGGGGTGCGGAGCAGGCCAGCAAGCAAGGCGTTTAGTGACTGTTGTGTGAGCGGCAAACCAACTAGCTGAATATTCAAGGCTAGTTGCCTACACGCATCAAATGTCCACGGTATGGTGGTGGGCTCGGAAGAGGACGTCGCGGCTTCAAGCCTACGGGCACTGGTTGAAAAATATCTTCTCTGGGACGCCTGCTTCATAGCCGCCCACTGCGATGATGCCGGAGAGGAATGGATCTGTAGCTTCTCCGACAAGATCTTGTCGAGCTCAGACGCATTATCCCCCTTTACTCGAGCCGTCTCCTTGAGATTCTTGCGCAACATGTCCTGCCAAAAACTCTCCAGCTCAAGCTCCAATCGTCTCGGCTCCGTCATGCATTGAATGACAACCGTCGTTCCCATACCCGAAGAGCCAAACCCAGAAACTTGCCCACTCTCATCAACTTTAGCTCCCTCACCACTGCCAGCTTCTTTTATATCAAAGTGAACGCAGACCCAGCCAGTGGAGATGCCATGGTCGCCTTCTGGTACCATTGCTGTATTTGAGCCCAACAGCTTCGCCTTCTTTCTCAGTCGTCGTAGCTTCGTTTTCAATTCGCCAGCACCAATCAAGCCATCAGCTCCAGCATTGACCTTGTAGTTCCGACGTAGCCACCTAACGAAGCGCCCTGAAGATATGTGTAAATGGCGCTCACCACGGGCCGTAGCGAACAACATGATGAGGTTCGGGCCGAGAGAAACAGGAGGGTCGAGGTCGCGGAGGTCGAGTAACGAGATATCATCAAGGCCCATATCTTCGTATATGTATCTGATCATTGGTTCCAGCATCTCGGGCGCATCTTCGGGAGCCTTTGGTAGCTGTGCTATATGCTGACTGGGAGGATGCCTTGGAGGCTCGACTTCGAGGAACCATGGCTTCTCATCACCTCCGATTTCTTTATCAACAACCTGATCGTCCGATTCCCTTTCCTTAGTTTGGTCAGCGCTGCGATTACCCTCAGAGGAGTAATATCGACGAAGGGTAGCCGGGTTTTGGTACGACTGTCTCGGAGGCGCTGGTCGACCTCGTAAAATAGGCCTTGAAGGAACAACAGCAGCATTCAGCATGCGCTGACAGCTGCGACAGCTCAAGGCCTTTGAAATAGGCCTAGACATTATCCCAGAATGTCTTTTGCAAGCTATGCACTATATCTACGTTGGCTGCACTAAATTGTAAATTCTTTTTGTCGTTGCATGTGCCTTCTCAGCCTGCACGTGATGCTTTGACTTTGGTGGCGTCAACGGAAACCCCCACTTGCCCCACACCTTCCCATTGGACAACCAATCTCATGGATTCGTTCCTTCTCCATCGGAGGCAAAAAAAAAAAAAATGAAGAAGAAAATTCCCATATCGAGCTTCATCTACTATTACCATTGCGCTTCGGCAACCTCAAAACTTCGGCCTGCTTCGTTCATGCCACAAATTATTTTCTACATATCTTGTTTTGTATCATAATATTCTTCTTCTTCCTTTCCTTTTCATGAATTGAGGCTGCACTTCTCCTAGCAGGTTCGTTCTCTGTTGGGACACCTCTCTCCCTCCCCCTCCCACCATTCATTACTTGAGACTCGATTCGTCGAGCAGCGACTTCTGTACAGAATGCTCCCCCGACATGTGCGACGCAGCCTATCAGTACGTTGCGCTGCAACTTCATCGCCGTCCCGGCCTCTATCAAGATGTCAGGCCCTCCGAATCGGCCTGCCCGCTGTCGAGCGACAGTTGATCACAGGACCCCCGCTCAGCCTGCGAAGAAGATGGCGCCACCTCGACCTCGAAATTGGCTCAGCTCAAGAGCGAAACCTTGCCACTGCAGTAGATGTCAAGTCGACTGGCATGCCTTTCCCGGCCTTCCAGGACCAGCCCTTCAGATATCATGTTCTTCAGTCCTTCGACCCAGCGAATCCGATTACCTTGCCCGAACCTACTGCTGCCCCGCTAACACGGACGAGCCGACACGCTATCCCCGGCGACAGTGATGATCTATATTCGGTTTTTATGGCATGTTTACGAGTTGGTAAACTTGAGAGGGCCGCATTGCTACTCAAGCGTGCCCATAGCGCCGCTTTGTATACTCCCGAGGAGCGCATCTATCTTCATAATCAGTATCTCCGTGCCGTGTTGGACCAGGTTCGCTTCAGCTCTAATGTAAAACAGGCCGAAGCTCTTCACCAGTGGTATGAGATACACATCAACCGTGCAGGGCTGCCCCGCACTGCCGAGACCATCGCATGCATGCTGAAGGCTTCACTTCTGTCAGAAAGAGGGGTTAGGCTGAACCGCCTCGTCAAGCGATACATGAACATGGCACCCGATGAAGCAGGCCTCGAGGTTTTGTCCATGGCGGACATTTTGAGCGACGCAGATCTAGCTGTAATAACCGACATCTGTCCAGTCTACAACTTTACGCCTGAACCTGAACATACGGACGACATCCAGGCCGGAACAGCCCAAGCCAAAAATGATGCTGCGACTTCGCCAGTCCCTGAACTTCTCCAAACACCGCAGCAAGGACAAGGCCTATCAACCCTGCTCAAGGGCCTCTCCTATGTCCGTACCCTCGAAAACGTAGACATTTCCAAGCTACCTATCGAAAAGCAAAAAGAAATCCAGCTGCAGATCGAGCGCGACACAATCGCAAACGCCATCGAAAAATGGAGAGCAGATGCCGCAAAGATGAAAAAGATGGGTATCAACCCCTTGGTAGGGAATAAGTCCTCGGCTTCGGAAGGGTCTCTCTCGCAGCATTTGGCATCCTGGATGACTGCTGTAGAACTACGAATCAAACAGGAGATGACCTTGATCGATATATCCGAGAACAAGGATGTAAAGTCGGATGAGGATCATGAGCGTTGTCTTTACGGACCATTCATTCGTGATGCCGACCCAGCACGACTCGCCGCAGTTACCATTCTAACTGTCCTCAATCTGAGCGCCCAACTCGGGGCAGATAAAGGCGTCCTGTCCAGCAGACTTGTGATGGGAGTTGCCAGTAATGTGCAAGAAGACATTTTACTGCAACGCCGAGCGGCGGCTAGAGCCCAAAAGGCACGCTTAAGGAAGGTCAAGTTCAATGGGAGCCAAGCAGAAAAGCAACATCCTGCCCCTCCTCTGAAAAAACCTTCTGAACCAGTAATCCAGGCTGGTCTATCGGAGGAGCAAATCCGCGAGAATTCCGAGAAGCCGTGGTCTCTGACGGTCAAGGCTCAGGTTGGCTCGTTCCTCGTTAGGACATTGGTTGATAACTCCAAGATCAACGTCGTTAAACAGCTTCCAAACTCTTTCGAAACCATCAGCCAGCTCCAGCCTGCTTTTACACACATGTACCAGCCACGCAAGGGCAAGAAAGTCGGAGTTGTCTTTATAAACGCCCATCTCATCGAGCAGATGAAGAAGGAGCCCGTTGGAGACTACGTCGCCAAACATCTTCCCATGGTGGTTGAGCCTAGGCCATGGCAGGGGGTTACGGATGGTGCATTCCTAGAGGGCAAGACTAATCTTATTCGAGTCAAATCCGGAGACAACGAGCAAAAATTGTATGCATCTGCGGCAATTAAGAACGGGGGTCTCGATACATTGCTCAGAGGCCTCGACGCGTTAGGGAAGACTGCATGGCAGATTGACAAGAAGCTCTTCGACGTCATGCTACAATCATGGAACACGGGTGAGGCGATTGCGAACATTCCACCTCTCCATCCCGACCTGGAATATCCACCCGAGCCTGAAGCCTCTGAAGACCCTACTGTCCGCAAGAGCTGGCTGCGTGCAGTTAAAGCGGTCGAGAATGAACGGCAGAGTCTTCATTCGCAGCGGTGCTTCATCAACCTACAACTCGAAGTAGCCCGAACTTTCCGCAACCAAGTCATCTACTTCCCCCACAACGTTGACTATAGAGGCCGAGCGTACCCCATCCCGACGTATCTCAACCACATGGGTGCAGATCATACACGTGCTCTTATGCGCTTCGCAAAAGGAAAAGAGCTGGGTGTCAGAGGTCTGAGGTGGCTTAGAATCCACACTGCTAATGTTTTCGGTCTTGACAAGGCCAGCTTCGATGAGCGGGAGGCCTTTGCGATAGAAAACGCTGCCAACATTATCGATTCTGCTCAGAATCCCTTGGGCGGCAACAAATGGTGGCTGAAGGCCGAAGACCCCTGGCAATGCCTTGCAGCTTGCTTCGAACTTGCAGCTGCTCTCGAGCTTCCGGATCCGACTAAGTTCGTGTCTCATCTTCCGATCCAGCAGGACGGCACTTGCAATGGATTGCAGCACTACGCCGCCCTCGGAGGTGACACCATGGGAGCTAGGCAAGTCAACTTGGAGCCTGGGGATCGACCAGCTGATGTTTACTCGGCTGTCGCGGACGGTGTCAAGCAGGCAATTGCAGCTGAGGTTGAAGCTAAACACCCCCAGGCTATGATTATGGATGGCAAAATCACGCGAAAGGTTGTCAAGCAGACTGTCATGACCAATGTTTATGGCGTCACTTTCGCTGGCGCAAAGAAGCAGGTCTGCAAACAACTTGACGCTCTATACCCCACGCTTGGCGAAGAGAATGGCACGACCAACATCATGCTAGCCTCGTATGTTGCTAAACATATTTTTGGCTCTCTAGCAAGCTTGTTCCGCGGAGCTCACGACATTCAGTATTGGCTGGGTGAGATTGGCGGTCGTGTGTGCCGTGCCTTGACGCCATCTCAGATTGAGCAGATCGCAAGCGAGTTCGCTGCCGCTGACGAGGAGATCAACAAGGCAACTAAAAAGACTGCTGGCAAAGGGAAGTCTGCAAAGGGTCAAAAGGCTTTACCTAAATTGAGTGACCTCATTCACCAATTTCGGTCCACGGTTGTCTGGACTACACCTCTTCGCCTCCCTGTTGTGCAACCATATCGCAAGTCAACTAAGAAGGAGGTTAGGACATGCCTGCAGTCCATTACATATCCTGTCAGCGACCAGACCGATCCCGTCAACAGGCGAAAGCAGCTTCAGGGTTTCCCACCAAACTTTATCCACTCTCTCGATGCCAGCCACATGCTACTATCCGCTCTTCAGTGCCACGACGCTGGTCTTGATTTCGCGGCTGTGCATGACTCTTTCTGGACCCATGCTGCTGACGTGGACGAGATGAACAGCATCCTGCGGGAGGCTTTCATCCAGATCCATGAAGAGGATGTGGTGGGTCGTCTGGCTTCAGAGTTCAAGGCCCGTCACAAAGGTTCTCTTTATCTAGCTCATATTGACCCCCGGTCTGCCGTGGCCAAGAAGATCAAGGAGCTGCGTAGCAACAGCAAGATGACACTTAGCGAAGAGCTTCTCCTCGAACACAAGCGCAACACACTTCGCTTGTCAGGCAACCCGTGGGATCTAGAGGCGGCCAAGCAGATTGTCACCCCTGCTTCTGTCTACGAGGATATGGATGCTGCTGAGGAGGATGTCACGATCAAGGAGGATTCTAAGAACATCGGTCTGGGAGAGATACCTTCTGAGCACGAGGAGGCGGAGGATGCGGAAGAGGCGGAAGAGGCGCAACAAATGAAGAACCTAATGGAAGAGATGGCAGAGGATCTAGATGCGGGCGAGGCTGCAGATATGTCTGCCGATGAGGGTTCTGCAGATGATGGTGCAAAGAAGCCTACTCCCGCTTTGAAGAACTCCAAGCTGAAGAATCCCATCGCCATCTGGCTACCTCTGACCATCCCTGACGTACCCAAAAAGGTAGGTTTAACTCTTTTTTAACTCGGTAGGCATGAACTTTTTGCTAATTTCTTTCAAGGGTGACTTTAATGTTGCGCGCCTTCGCGAGAGCAAGTACTTCTTCTCGTGATCAACCCAAGCTCGGGTGTACGACTATATCGGCGTTCACGTATTTGTAGGAATATTTTCACATGATTGGCGCAAAGTGGGGGTTTGGATCATTTGCATTGGCGTATAGCGAACCAAAGGAAAAGAGAAAAGGAGTTTTTTGATGGGTTTCCAGGATTCACGACGCATTGTATCAGTAACGAGGAGATGGGTTATGTGTATATACCATGGCATGGCATGTTGCAAGACAAAATGTGTTTAGGGGGAAGGCGACGGTGAAGACCTAGAAGACACCACGATATATATATTGATTATAGAAACTTGTTCAACCTGTAGCCCGGTGATCATTCAAATGTCTACCTGTCTACCTTTTTACAGTATTTATTTAGTCTATCGCACAACAGCATCCTTGAGGCTCTTGACGACGCAAACGCCACCAGACTCTGTGACGAGTTTTCCGATACCCGTCTTCCCAAGCGCCTCGACGACTCCAGCATCGAAAGCAACCTCGAGGTTATCGGTTGTCGTGAAGCCGGGCTGGATCGTCTCCCAGACCTTCTTCTTAGGGTTCAACTGACCCTCGGGCTTACCATCCCAGCCCTCGAAGAAGACCTTCTCACCAGCTTTGCTCCCCTCGGGAGGAGTAACGAGCTCGACAGGACCCTTGTGGTCATCCTCGACCCCATCCTTGGGCTTGGGCGAGGCGGCAAGGACCATGGCGCTGGACTTGATGCCGCGCATCTTGACGGGCTTGAGGTTGCAGACCACGACGACCTTGCGGCCCTGCATCTCCTCCAGCGGGACCAGGCCGTTGAGGCCGGAGCAAACGGTGCGGCAGACCTGGCCCTCGTACTCGGTCGTGTCCTCGCCGGCGGGGTCGCCCATGGCAATGGTGGAGACGTAGAGGGAGTCGGCGTCGGGGTGGTTGACGGCCTTGAGG
Source organism: Trichothecium sympodiale (assembly GCA_003012115.1). Lineage (NCBI taxonomy): Eukaryota > Fungi > Ascomycota > Sordariomycetes > Hypocreales > Trichothecium > Trichothecium sympodiale. Next base: position 177,283 of record PXOB01000014.1, on the reverse strand, counting down.
ATGTGCCCGACGCGGAGGTCGATGAGGGCCGGGGACAGAGGTGCGGCCGCGGGCTGAGCCTTGGGCTGCTTGGGTGCCTTTTCCTTCTTCTCCTTCTTCTTGCCCTCGCCACCAGCGACGGCGGCCTTGGCCTCGGCAGCCTTTTCCTTGACCTTTTCCTTGGTGCGGTCAACCAGCGAAGCCTCCTCGCCGCCAGCGCCGCCTGCAGCAGCAGCAGCAGCAGCAGCCTTTTCCTTCTTGATACGCTCCTTCTCAGCCTTGGCGTCAACGGGCTTCTTCACGAAGCGGACATCGTCGGCGTCGACCTGGACCTTGTCCTCGTCCTTGACAGCGAGCTCGAAGATGGGCGAGTTCTGCACAAAGTCCACGTGGCGCACCACGTGCGGGTGACCCTTCTCGCCGGACCGCTCGTCGGCCGACCAGCCCTTCACCACAGGGGCGAGGGCCTCGTAGATGGCCACGTCGGCCTTGCTGGGCTTGCTGCCGAGCAAGGTGGTGCGGCTGGACAGGTGGGAGTTGAGGGTGTCGAGGATGGTCGAGCGGTCGTCCGAGGCCGCGCGGAGGCGCTCCGACGTGGTGAGCCATTGCTGGATCTCGGCCTCCTCGGTGGGAGTGTAGACCTGCTGGGCGATGGCCGACATGGTGGCGGATGCGAAGCGACGGAAGGGCAGACGAGGGCTGATGATGATGCGCCGAGTGATGAGACTCGGGGTTAGATTCAGGAGGGAGCGCAGGGTGGGCAGAATTGTCGCAAGGAGAGAGAATTGAAACCTCTTCTTGCTTTATTTTATGAGCGTTGATTTTTGAATGTTTTCACAAGAATGTTGGATGGTTTTTCGGCGCTGTAATAGTCACAACTTGATGGTGGGGGTGGATGGAAAATTTCCCCCACCATGGAGGGGTTGAATTCAACGGGACGATCCATCACGTGTTGTAGACGTAGCCACACAATCAACAATATATCTTACAATATATCTTGAGGATATCTATCCATAATAAACGAACACGGGCACCGAATATACAACCAGATATCAGCCTAGCAATCCGGGAATATGAGGTCTCAAGTTTTTCCGACAGACGTTTTCATACGAGCCACCAGGGGAAGAAAAGGAGACCTACCTGTTGTAGACTCGAGTCATGGTTATCAAGACTGCGTGGGTATAGGTATATTTACGTGGAATTATGGTGTATGAGATTGATTGCACTTTAAATCCTCCTCATCTACTCGTCTGCATCTATACTCTCTTTATTGACCTTTTGCAAAGATGCCAGTTGTATCAAACTACGTGAAGTCGGAAACATTTATTAGCGAATTTAATCGGCAGTGTAATGATGCTCGTCTTTTACAGATCAAGATGAGATAATAACACACTTCCTATAGTTGTGAGCTACTTGGACATTTTTGATACTGTATTTCCTATATTCAAGATGTATTGCGTCACGGCAAAAACAAGCCCGTTGGCCATGAACTAACCATTGCAACTTATATCTTGCAATATATTGCTATGATTATTTATCACGACTAACTATTGCATTTATATCTTGATATATTGCTATAGTTACTTGGTTGTTTAGTACTTGGTCTTTTCTCTCGGGTAAGCCATTCTGTCTGATGATCCCGTGACCTCGCGTCTACTTTTGTCGCGTCCCTTTAATTGATTTCTAAGAAGTGGCACGCGCTTAACCTTAGTGGTAGCGCGTCTCCCCCCCCCCAGCTGGCAGCAGGTGTGCCTGGACCTGTTGGTCTGGGTCACGCCCTTTTCAATGACAAAGTCATTCACGCACTCTCGTTCTAAAGTGATAGCCGCGCTACCTCCATCCCTTGCAATTGGACCTCTCCTTTCTTGGACTATTCTCCTTCTTGGACAATCCATCCCCATCGTTCCTCGCGTGCGCCCTTGCGCTTCAATTTTCACCCTAGCGAGATCGACGACATCATCGGGGCGCGCGGATCACCTGGACCCTGGTTTTCGTGATTGCGACCATTGCTCCCACTTTATATACGACTTGCGACTCGATTCTTTTGTTGCTCTTCGGCTTTTCCTTATGCATTGCTTTAGCTGGAACATCGCAGTCGCACTGAGCCCCTGACGAGCCATGGCACCAACATCTTCGTCCGAAGGAGATTCGGATCATTCTACTTCAAGATTGCCTACTACCGCGCCGAGTTCTCCCCCTATCGATTCGCCGAAGCACAATAATATGGGTGCTAGCGACGGTACAGACTTTGATACCCTGGAGAAGCAGGAGAACGAGGCCAAGGAGGCCAACGAGAATGAAGAGAAGAAGAAGCGAGAGGAGCAGGCGCACAAGAAGAAGCGAAGGAAAAAGGCCGAGACAAAGGCCGAGAGAGAAAAGAAGGCCCAGGAGCTCGATGAGCTTCTTATGAAGAGCGCCGCCTTTAGCGACATCTTGACGAAGAAGACGCAAGCGCTAGGTCGCGTGGGGACCAGCCTTGATGGAAAGACTCTGGGGGAACACAACTTGCAAATGGCCAAGCAGCCAAAGTGCATGATCAATGGCACAATGCGAGACTACCAGCTTGAAGGTTTGACGTGGATGTTTGAAATTTGCTCTCAAGGGATGAGCGGTATTCTCGCTGATGAGATGGGTCTTGGTACGTATGCCCATCATTGGCCACTGGTTCCATGTCTAACGAAGCCGCGTAGGCAAAACTGTCCAGACCATTGCTTTGATCGCTTTACTCCGGGAGCAGGAAGACTACCTCGGCCCGCATCTGATTGTTGCACCCTTGAGCACACTATCGAATTGGATGGATGAGTTTCATAAATGGGTACCTTCAATTCCCATTGTCATGTTTCATGGTTTGCCTGATCAGCGTGAAGAAATTTTCCGTACCAAGATTCAGAATAACCTTGACAAGGGTCGGCCAACCCTCAAGTTCCCCGTCGTCTGTACTTCTTACGAAATGGTCCTCCGTGAGCAGGCCAAGTTATCCAAAGTCAACTGGGAATTCATTATCATCGTAGGTCGTATCTCGGTGATTATGCTGCGTGTCGGTGCTGATTCATCTAGGACGAGGGACATCGGATGAAGAATGCGGATGCGAAGCTGTTTCAACAACTTCGACAGTTTACTTCGGCAACGCGGTTGCTCATAACAGGCACGCCGCTGCAGAATAATCTTCGAGAATTATGGTCATTGCTGCACTTCCTGCTGCCGACCATTTTCACTGACTGGGAAGCCTTCGAGTCGTGGTTCGACTTTTCGGATCTCGAGGATGAACAAACCACGGAACAGTTCATTGGCGATCGTAAGAAGCAGGACCTGGTGAAGAAGATTCATCTGATTCTACAGCCCCTGCTCCTTCGTCGAGTGAAGCAGGATGTTGCCGCATACCTACCCAAGAAGCGAGAATATGTACTATTCGCTCCGATGACTAAGGACCAGACGGATTTGTACAACATCATGACCGATAAGAACACAGACACTCGGGCTTATCTGGAGAAAAAGGCGGTGGAAATTATTACCAGCGCAACAGCTTCGTTGAGATCTAGCAGAGCCTCGACAAGAGCTAGCAGCAGGGCACCGCCCAATAAGAAGCAGCCAAAATCGACAAAGACTATGGACGATGCAGTCCGCTCAAGTCCAAGGAAGCCGGTGAAGAGTGAAGAGGAGGTCACGCCATCGCCGACCCCTAATGCGTTTTCTATGTTGATGAAACGTGGCAGAGGCCGACCGCCTAAGAACGCAGCCCCCTCTACGCCATCATCAGAGACAGTTTCTACCCCTGTTAAACAAACAGGAAAGGGCAAGAGGAAGAATGCACCTACATCAGCAGTGTCTGAGGCAAAGAGCGCCAAGTCTAACAGACAGTCAACACCAGCCAGCACGCGCAGTGGGCGTTCGCGTAAGACTCGAGCTTACAAGGAGGCAGACTCCGACGAGGAGAAGATGTCGGACGACGAGTTTGAAGCAAAGTTGGCGGATGAGGCTGCTGCAGAAGTGGACGAAGAACCTGTCAAGGAATCTCTTACTCCTGAAGAGCTTGAGATGGCGGAGACACTCGACTTGGCCAGTAAGTGAGACGACTTGGGCTTTGATGAAAAAGCAACTAACAGGCATTCAGAAAAGCAAGTTGCCCAGAAAAAGCTGAACAACCCCATGTTGCAGCTCCGCCTCGTGTGTAACAGTCCTCATAATTTCTACAACCCTTGGGCAATCAGCGAACATATTCCAATTGATGAGTCAATCGTAACATCCTCGGGCAAGATGCTGCTCCTGGACCGCCTTCTACCAAAGCTTTTCGAGGACGACCATAAGGTTCTGATCTTTTCGCAATTTACCACGCAGCTGGACATTCTCGAGGATTACTGCCGCCAGCTTCGCGGATGGAACGTCTGCCGGATTGATGGCACCGTGTCACAAGACAACCGTCGGGAGCAGATTGCTTCCTTCAACACAAACCCCGATTTCAAGATTTTCCTCCTTTCCACCCGTGCGGGTGGACAGGGCATCAATCTTGCTTCGGCAGATACCGTTATCCTCTTCGACTCGGACTTTAACCCCCAGCAGGATCTCCAAGCCCAGGATCGCTGCCACCGCATCGGTCAGACGCGACCCGTGGTGGTCTTCCGCATCGCGACAAAGGGTACCGTCGAGGAGAACCTGCTGTCTTCGGCCGATGCCAAGCGTCGTCTCGAGAAGCTTGTCATCCAGAAGGGCGGGTTCAAGACTATGGGTCAGAAACTCAACAAGACGGAGGATCTCGATCAGGAGATGCTAAGGGCCTTGCTGCTGAAGGATGGGCAGGTGTACAAGGCTACAGGTGGCGATGATGTGCTCAGCGATGAGGATCTAAAGGTGCTGTGTGACCGCAGCGATGAAGCCTACGCAAAGGCTGCCAGTGGCGAAGGCGACGCGGACGGATACCGGGTTGTCGAGACCGGTGCCGATAGCATCCAAATGGCGCGAAAGGGATAGAATAATACCAGCAATGGTGCATTAAAATGTTCTGGGTACGGTTTTGTATCCATGAGGGTTGGTGGCATTGCGGCGTTGGCTTTTGTACTAATATTTTGCAATTTTTGCTTGTATTATAAGAAAGCCGGGATTTGATACCCCAAGTCAGGGTCTACATAGAGAGAGAAATGTCATTCAAGTTTTGTGATTTATTCGAACAATTGCCTCGGAGTGATCTGGGGGTTTCATTTGGTTTGGTTTCATGGTATGAACCGGCGGTGAAGGTTGTAATCGGACGTCCAAAGTGCAGAACGGTAGATGTACTTGTACATCGGCTGGTTTGCTGGCCATTGGGTTGTGCAAATGGGTTGCTTCCCAGGTTTGCTCCGAGATTGACTCGGTCGCTGATGTGCTTTGCCGGCTGGGGATGTTGTGGTCTGAAAGGTCGATTACACAAAGGGTAGTACAAACATTATACAAAGACTAGCGCTTTTCCTGAGCTCCTCCCGCTTCAACCCCAGGTAACGGTCGTAAGCCAACTAGATTCTGGTGGAACTGAGATGCGTTGGCATGGATAAGTAGAGCATGTCCCCCCTGGTCCAGGGAGGGGTTCGTTTTGTATCCATGGGTTGTCCACCGGCAGACTCCCCACAGGATAGAGAAGAGAGGGAGCGTTTGTCGGAACGGCTGCCCTAGTTTTAGCAGCATGTGTATTTGACGGCCGTGGTTGTCCGAGATGAAAAGCTTTGTACGTATATGTAGATTGCTCCAGATAAGGCAGACAAGATTGTCCGGTCTGTTACTCGACGACGTTCCCGCTTAGCGAGGTAGTTGCCGTCGTACCATGTATATCTGGGTGCACTTGAGTCGAAACATTCTGTCCATGACTTGGCCACTCTATCGGATTAGCCCTAGACAACGTTGTTATACGTGTTGTACGTCAGTCTGTTGTGGATGGTGGCACAGCCAGTTCAGAGAGTCGGGTTGGATCAAGGCGCTGCCGCACCGCTCAGTGAAGCGGAGAGCGAACAAGGCCGAGTTGTCCCTTGATAAATAGAATAGCTCGATTTTATGAGACGGCGTTGATAATGCAGCGCCTGGCTACCCCCTGAGATGGCAGCCATTATGTTAATCATGCAATGTTCAACATCCATTCCCCGGGGGGGGATCAACCTCTGGAGCATCTTGGACAACCGTTGACAGGTCTATTTTTTTTGAGGGCTGATGTTGGTGCGATGTCGGTGTTTACTATCGTCACTTATATATAGCAACACCGTCCGCAACGCTCATGGATTAAGAGGAACCGGGTTCCTGGATGTCGGTGTTGACAAGGATCCATATGAACCCACCCGAATGAGAGGAATGGTTTCGAGTCATTGCATCTGACCGCTTGATAGCTGAACTGGGCTGATTGAGAGAGTAAGTGTATTGATGCAAGATGTTGCCGAGTGTCAGGCCTGACTGACTGACCCCTGCCATCAATCAGTTGTTATTTCGGCCTCTGATTTCATTTCTGAAGCATCATGGATTGTTTTAGACGAATTTTCTGACAAGTTCGAAAGTTGGTAATTAGGCATAAGGAGGCGCAACGCGCGGCGTCTCAACACATGCTGGGAAGACAAGGGAAGAAAAGGAAAGAAGGACTTGCTCAGCCTCAATCTCCAACTCATCGGAAGTCGGCAGTCGGTGTTTGCTTGTCCCCGCTCCGATAGGAAGTGAGATTGAGTCAAGTCCAGGGAACAGACAGTACGCGGAATAACGGGAATGTCGCTGCTTCATTCCCTTCGCCCCCTAAAAAAAAGTTAATTGTCATAATTCTCGTTGCACGCGTGCCATTCCGTCTAATCCTGATTCATGATAATAAATGTTTACTCCTCTTTCCCCGGAGCAGGGTCAAATTGAGTGTCCGTTGTTTTCGGTTTCGGTTTCGCTTAAGCAGCCAATACGCAATCTTCTGTTGACTCGCCCCCTATTGCATCGTCACCGCCATGGCGAGATTAGGGCTTAAAAAGTCCAGGAATGGATGTTTGCGTTGCAAGAAGCGTAAGGTCAAGGTATTCTTCCCATTGTATTGGAGGGAAACTCCCTTAATTTGGGTTCTTGTTTTTTTTGCTGATAACCTCTCTCTCCCCTTCGTTTTCCCCTCAGTGTGATGAGAAGCGTCCTTGCACATCTTGCGTCAAGCACCAGGTGGAATGTAGTTTATGCCAGAGCCAGGCAGTTTCAACATCCCTCAAGGCGAGTGATTTAAACGCGTATAACTTTAGTCATGTGTTTGCATGATCTAACATAGTTTTCTCCAGGCACTGGCACCCGCGCCAACGGCGGCTCCACTAGATGAGCGTCTCACACAGCAGCCAACAACATCTGCAGCCCTGCCTGTAAGAGTTTCAGTCACATCTTGCTGGCCAAGCCCAAATACAGCGCTAGGGATATTCGGCCAGGAGCTCATGCATCAATGGGTGACGGAAACGTACAGGATGCTCCCGGCAGCGTCAGGAGCTCACATGGCCTTTCGGGATAAAGCTCCCGTCGAGGGCCTCGAGTTCTCGTGCCTTCAGGACCAGATGTTGACCATGGCGGCGTACCATCTTTCGTACTTGAAACCCGAGAGAAGGGTTACGTACAGGAGGCAGGCGTTTCACCACCAGAGTCTGGCAATCAATGACTTGAAGCGTAGACTATCAAGTGGCGTCACCCCGGAGAATAGCTATGCTTTGCTCATGACTTCTTGCATCTTGATGCTGTGCACGTTCGCTGCGACTTCTGACGAGGTAGAAGAGACTCCAGTGTTGGATACATTTTGCAATATTGCTCATCAGATCCGGGGGACGTTATCAATCGGGAGGATGGCGCGCCAGTTTCATCAAAGCCCACACCGCTTCATCTTCCTTCATCCCGATGTACAGCACGATTTCTCGGGGCTCACGGACATTGAACATCAGCTGATTGTCTTCCAACGACAGCTAATCAATGTGACTAGCTACGGAGGAGGGGTCATGGCCACACTCATCTGCTGTACGCAGGCCTTGTTGGGGCTCACGCATGACGATAAAAAGGCAAGAACCCTTGGAACCGTCGAGTTGCGCATCACACTCACCTGGCCCGTCTTCGTGACGGATGAGTACATGAGGCTCTTGAAGGCGCGGAACCAAGGCGCCTTGACAGTCCTGCTATTCTACTGCATTATCCTCCAGAGAGCGGAGCGCGACAGCTGGATCTTCACGGGCTGGGCCAGCAGGCTAGCAGAGGCCGCGTCTGCTTCAATCACGGCGCAGCCATGGATCGAATTCGCTAAATGGCCGCTGCAAGAATTGGAGCGGATTGCTTTTGCTTCGCTGGAGCCAACGTTGGCTATGTGATGCTGCGCCGAACCCTATAACGTTTCGAGAAAGCACACTCTGGTCAAGAATGCAAGAGTGTTCCTTGATTGAAGTAAAAAAAAAAAAAAAAAAAACCTCAATGGCCAGATACTGATATCATATTCGTCATCAAGGTCGAAGAGAATACGCGTTCGACGAGCAATGCCAAGAGGGTGACACCTCTCCCTCGCTGCCCGAGACACGCACACCCTCAAGTCGTGAGCAGAAATATCCCGGCCTAGTTGCACCGAGATACAAGCCCAAATACGGCCGGAGTATTTTGGCGCCCCGCGCCGTCTTTTATTAGAATGAAGGCAGGGGAACACAAACAGATACGGTTCGGCGCGTGGGGAACGCTGTGTACAAGGCTGTATTCAACATGATTGGGGATTGGTGGGACACGCACACACGCGCACACAGCCGCGCAATTGTAGCCTATTTCGGTCAAGGATCGTTGTTGGTGTGGCAGTGCTAAAAGTTTTGGTAGAATCCCATCAATTGGTCCTAGCAGTTGGACAAAGGACTTCGAACTAGTGGTAGTATGTACATAATAGTAGTACTAGTAGTACTTGTAGTTGTAGTTGTACGGTGTACATTGGATTTCCAAGAGCTTGGAGCATCGTTGAGAAACCGGGAAGCAGAAGAGGAGAAAGAAGTTGGTAGATTCTAAAGGTGAATGATGAAATGGAATGGTTTAATAATGAGGAATAAGGAATTACCCAAGGTAGTAGGCGCCGGCAGCTTCACAGTGCCAATTATTAGCCTGCGAGCCCCGAAACGCAAGCGGAAGCTGGCGCCGTACGGAGCAAAGTAGGGTGACAGCGGGCGCTGTGGGGCGCTCCGTGCAGTTGAACAGCTCCCCCCACATGCTGCCGATACAGGGGTATACACAGTTTATGCCGCTCCAATGCACACTGGGTCACCCTTCATCCATTGGCAACGTGGAAAACGAGCAACGACCTTTGCCGCATCTCAACCCGATTTTACATCAACGCCCTTCCGTACGTATACCGTACGTTTTTGGTACCTCTTAGTATTTCTTGCTTTGCATTTCCTTCCGAGAGCATTGTCTTTGAGCTTCGCTTTTTTATCCTATTCGCATCTCATTTGCATCTTCTCATTTAATTCCATCTCACACATCCTAGCTCACTTGATCGAAACAATGATCACCCGAGCTAGCATCTTACGTCGGTAAACATGAGCCGACATACACCCACTGACCGGCAGAAGCGTATTCTGCAACTGTCTCACGAATGGGGCGTCAGCCTCCCGCCGGTACCCTCCAGGCTCGAACGCCCTCATCAAGCGCCCACTTACCGGCAGCCCAACGACGATGTCGTGGCCGAGAACCTCTTGGTGAGGCGAGCTCAAGAAGCAGCCCAGATCAAACCCAAGAGCGGTCTCTCTAGGGCTTTTTCATCAGCAAATCTCAAGAGAGGAGGCAAGGCCTGGGAGCCGAGGGATGTGCTGGATGTTCTTTACTCATGGATCGCCCAGGGAGGTTCCGCAGGCGTGGTGGAAGCCCTGGTGGCCAAGCTGGCTGAAGCAGGTGTCGAGCTTGGAGGAGGTCAGAGGCAGAAGTCGAGCCTTCTGAACAGGAGGAGAAGCACTGAAGGTTTCGTGGATAGGACCAAACTGCTGAGGGGCGCCGTGGAAAGGGACCAGTACCAGACCGCTCAGGTGTTATTACCTTATGCTGACCCTATGAGCCTCGACGCTTGTCTACCGATTGCAATGAGGAGGAGCAACACCCCTTTGGTGGAGCTTCTGATTTGCTATGGCGCCACCGCTGGCCAGTCAGCTGAAGGTCAAGATGCGTTTCGTCAAGCTTGCGGTGCACCTCGACAATCCGAGATGGTTAAGCTCATTCTCCATTCCGACGGCAAGCCGACGCCATTGCTAGCATCGCAATGCCTTATAGATGCTACTAGGATAGGGGAACTCGGGACAGTGTTGCAGTTGAGCAGGTCCATCGCCGACGGAGATTTCGACCAGGCCTCAGCTCTGCGGACCGCCGTCATGTCAGGCCGGAAAGACATTGCGATTGCCATCATCATGGGAAACAAGCCACCTCAGGGGCAAAGTTTGAACTTGGCCTTTGGTGCCCTTCTCGAGAACCCTTCGCTCACGCCAAGTGCGAGACTGGAACTTGCGGAGCTCTTGATATGTGCCGGCGCGCAAGGTGATGTCCTCTCCCAGGCACTTCAGATGGCTTGTGACACGCACTTTTACGAGATGGCTGGTCTATTGTCCACATATGGAGTATCTATAGAATATCAAGAAGCTGCAGTACTGAAAACGGCTATTGCCAAGGGGCAAATCGGGCTCGTTCGCTCTTTGCTGAGCGATGCGGCCGTGCTTAATCCAGCTCTGGCATCAAGCTGCGTACGAGCGATACCGGCGGAAACAACAAACGAGGATCGGTATTTGCTCCTAAACCTCTTACTTAGAAAGGGAGCAAAGGGCACGCCGCTTCATGAAATACTCATCGACGCGACCAAGGCTGGGGACATCAACTCCGTTGAGCTGCTTCTCAAGCCCTTCTTCCCCGATAGACCGGCCACTAACGGTGCTCGCGTCACGAACGGACATGCTAACGGCCACGTTAACGGCGTGAACCAGACACCACGAAGCGCTTCTGGAACATATCTCTATGAGAGGCATGAAGTGGCTTCTCCAGATTTTCGAGACGGCGAGGCGATCCGTACAGCCTTGCTACGTATGGATGTAGCCATGACCTCCAAGCTCCTGGCGGGACAGCCATCTCCGGAGACGCTCTCCAAGGTATTTCCTCTGACGAAGAATCTATCAACCGCTGATCGCTACGAAATGGTCGAGCTCTTCTTGAAGGGCGCCCTTGCTGGACCTCCGCTTCATGCAGCTCTCCAGGACGCGATCAGCGAAGACCCAGCAAACAGGGACGACTCGCTAATCAGGCTTTTGCTTCAACATGAAGCCGATATAAACTATAACAAAGGCTCAGGCCTTGCAGCTGTTATCCTGCGCAAGGACATTCCTCTTCTCGAGACTTTGATGGCGCATGCAGGACCCCAGACAGCTGCCGCTCGCATCGTCGATGTCATGAAGCTCAGTGACCGCCAGAGCCATCCCGTCAGGTTCGATATGATGACATTGCTTCTAAGATCGGGTGCCGCCGTAGGTATTTCAGAAGTGAGCGCGGCTTTGCTGGAGACGCTGGGAGAGGTCCCGGTTGACATGTCTCTCCTTCGGCTCCTCTTGCAACAGGGCAATGCGAATGTGAATAGCTCGGACCACGCCATTGTTAAGAAGGCAGTACAGAATCCTGACCCGAAGGTGATTGAATTGGTCCTGTCTTTTGGTAAGCCCAAGGCAGAGACGCTCACAGCATGCTTCGAGACTCTTGCCCCTACGCTTTCAAACGATGCCAAAGCATGGAAGTTGAAGGTTATCCTGGCAAAGTCAAACGCCAAATCGAGTCCGCAGGTAAATGTTGCGCAGGACATCCATCGATTCCTAGCACACGAGATTGAAACCCTTGTAGAGGTGCCTAGGCAGCCGTCTCTTTCAACGCTCAAGGTGCTATTAGAAGCAGGAGCAGATCCGAATAAGTATGATGCAGTCGCCCTGTGCTTCGCGGTCAAAGCTGCCAACATTGCAATCACCGACATGTTGGTGGAATGTCAACGGCCACCGACTCCCTATTCTCTCGGGCTCGCATTGCGGCATGCCCTCCGCATCTCCGACCCTATGGATCGGCTCAGCTTTACCAAAAAGCTCTGCGGTGCTGGTGCTGCACCCATAGAGGTCAACTTGGCATTGACTCACGCCATAACATCGTATCCAGATGACCTCTCGCTTGTCGGGGCCTTGACAGCAACGGCTGATACCTCGGATGGGGAGGCTTTGAACCTTTGCGTCACGAAAGAATCACCCGAAATCTTGGATTTGTTACTTTCAACGTCAAAGATATCACAGGATGCCAGAGACTCAATTCTGGACAAGGCCATGGGCATCAGAGATCGTGCGGTCCGTCGTGAAATGTGTCAGCGTCTCCTCAAAGACGGCATCTCGACAAACGTCGCCTCAAATGCTCTGCTTGTTGCCGCTCGCGACGGCGATCTTGAGCTCGGTGATGTTCTCATGGCCCACGGCGCCAACATCGCAAGCAATAATGGACAGGCCATCATTGAGGCGTGTCGCGGTGGCTCGGCAGAGGTGCTTGAAGTCCTTTTGAGGACTGACCGCAAGACAGACAAGACCGTTCTGGAGCGAGGATTCCAGGCTGCGACCGAGGTTGGAGATCTCAACAAACGCGCCGTGATATTCGAAAAGCTGTTGAAGCGAGGCGTCTCTGGTGAACCGACGGATTCTCAGCTACTATCGGCAGCCAGATATGGCGAGGCAGGTCATGAGGTTCTAAGGGTGCTGCTGGCTGCCGGTGCTGATCCCAACTACCGCAACGGTGAAGCAGTGGTGGCTGCCACTTGCAGTGCTTTTCTGGAAAACCTGGAGCTCCTGCTCGGCTTATGGGATGAAAAAGGCAGGCAAAAGAGAGCTTCAAAACCGACATTGATTCGCGCTTTAAAGGCCTCTTGGAACCTGAGCCGTGACACGCGGTTCAAGGTTATTGGTGATTTGATCAAGGCTGGGCTTCCTGCAGAGGATGATGTTCACATTGCGCTTAATGATGCAGTCAATGAAGACGATCCCGAGGAGAGACTCGTCAAACTGCTGCTTGATCACGGGGCTTCACCTACTATGAATGGGTGCAAAACCCTCATTGATGCCACACAACAAACCGCGGATACTTGCCTGTCGTTGATATTGGAGAAGCAGATTCCGCAAGCGGACATCAGCCGTACGTTTGCCCTCTGCTTCAGCAGCGACAGGTTCGATCAGTGGTTTACTGAATCTGGCATGGAGACTGCCAGGGCGCTGCTCAACTGTGGCGCTCAAGGTGCATCTCTGAGCTCGGCGCTTGTATCGATCATGAAGGCGCATGATGTAAATGCGCAACTTGCCAACGACTTTTTTGATATGCTGGTCTCTTACGGGCCTGACGTTGACTACAATGACGGGGAACCGTTGCAGCAAGCTGCATCCCTCGCTAGAGTTGGTTGGATGAAGCAGCTTCTGGAGTGTCGGCCCTCGAGCCAAACTCTTTCACTGTCGTTTCAACGAATCTTTGACACGGCTCTTGACGAGACGGACGCTCTTCACCTTTTCGAGGTGCTCACGGGTTATCGGGATGGTGAGATTTGTATCGACGTGATGACGCCGCAAGATGTGCGAGCCCCGGTGCTCGCCAAAGCCATGTCTCAATACCCCCGATCAGTGACCATCTTAAAGACATTGTTAGATGCAGGGTACTATCATGATCAAATGATTGTGTATCCGTTACACGAGGACGAAGATGAGCAAATGACATTGTTGACTTGGGCTCTTGCGCAACCTCAAAAGAAGATAAGCTCGGCATTGATTCAGCTGCTGCTCGATCGGGGTGGTGAGTAATAGTAAGCGATGGTTCTGTTTTACATGCTGACTGACACTTTTATAGCCAAGGTCAATGTCGAGACTTCGAGATCCCGCACGACACCATTAATGTTAGCCATCCAAGAACGGCGCGCAGATCTAGTTCAGGCTCTGTTGTTGGATAACGCAGAGGTCGATGTCACCGATCATCTAGGCCGCACACCACTTTCGATGGCTACAGACATGGGAGGAGATATCGCGACAAAGATGATGGGCAATCTTCTCGCTGCGGAGCCATCCAAAGACGATGGCTCCCTTCACAATGCGGCCAGGGAGTTGAACCTAGCTGCCGTTCAGGTTCTCGTTCACGCTGGCCATGATCCGGACTTCCCAAGCCCTCACCACGGTGGTCGCAGCGCCTTGGGCGAGGTGTGTCTTCGAGGTGCCGAGCGAGGTGAACTGGACCATGGGCGGCAGCGGGCCATGCAAAAGGTGATGGCATTTCTCATCGACTCTGGATCTGACCTGTCAATAAAGTTGCAGGGCAAATCCATGCTGCACCTTTGCTTCGACTCGGCCGATCCCTTGGTTACAAGCCGACTCTTCCTCAAAGTTGGCATGTGGAAGCACGTCAACAAGCCTTTGTGCCAGTACACTGACGGAACTTATACTTACTCGCCTTCAATGTATATCCGCAAGGTCCTACCACAAACGGATGTTACGCCTCAGCTTCTGGAGTTGATTCAGGCCAACCGTGGGATAGATGTATTTTACGCCAATGAAGTTGACCAACCCGCAGATGCGGTTGGGCTTCCGGAGGACCTGCTCGCCCAAGAACGCGAGCGCAAATTCCGTGAGCAACGAATGGTCGAAGACGCAGAAGACTTCCGCATCTCGATGGCGAGGAAGAAGGAGCTCGCCAGCGTAGACGCACAGATTCTCTCTCATAAGCAGGAGATGGAAGAGGCTCGGCGACGCAAAGCCCAGGCCGAAGATATTCGTCACGCTCAGGAGCGTGGCCGCCTAGAGGAATCCCTCGCAGCAGCCTCTCACGCTCGACGCGTGTCCGAACAGCGACAGCTAGCCGAGAGTAACCTGTCACAGCGGCGTGCGCTAGCAGCAGCAGATAACGAGGCTGAAGATACCCGGCAGCGCAAGGCACTCGAGTGGCAGACGCGCCACCGTCAAGAGGCCGTAGAGGGGGCCAGAGCACTGAGCGCGGTACAAATCAGCGAGAGGCAGGAGGTTGAGCGGCTTGATCGTGCCGCGGAAGAGAGGATGTCACGGAGGTTGGAGGCGCAGAGGAAGCTTGTCGAGGGACAGGAGCGGCTCGCTAAGAGACTTGCTGCTGGGCCCGGAGGAGACCCAAGACGACAGATTGGATTCGTGAGCGAGGAGCTGAACTAGTTGAAGGGGGTGGTTCTCTGCTTTTCCTTTTTGTTATAATACCAAGTTGACAAGTTGTCGTCATCATTCCCGCCGGCGTTTAAAAGGATAGCGGGTACTTTTAAGATGAATGACAAGCACTGAATAGAACGATGATTTGATTTATAAGGTCGGACTTGAGGATTCCCTTCCTGGCGCTGTGAGTGTGTAGCGGATGATGTACGAAGTATTTGTTTGTTTGATTCTTTTTTTCGAATCCCGACGCAGTCAGCGCAAAGCCAGAGGCCCAGTCTTCTTTAAACACAATCCGAGGCTTTAGCCTGATAATATATAATCGAGCTATATATACTTAAATAGCTTTAAATTTAATAATAATTAGTTAAACTAAATAAAACTTATTAAATTAAAGTTTTTAATAAATCATTAAGTCTTATTATTAGCGTATACAAAAGCCGTGCAGGCCTCCCGTAGTCTTCTTCTAATATTCATCCTTGACTATATATAACACACATACACCCACAACATACACTCTCTCTCTCACTCTCTCTCTCTCTCACGTCAGGCTGGACTGATGTGGGTTGGAGGATGATGATGATAGGAAAGGTTAAGGGGAGGCACGGGGCTCAAGGATATAATTAAGCAAAGCTGCTGCGCAGCTTTACGAATATAGTATACTGCAGGAGCAGGAGCGTAGCTGCTAGATTTGCTCTTCTTATAGGACGTTTTACTATCACGTGACGGCAACGAGGAGGACTAATTGGTCAGTCTGGAAATTATTACTGATGGAGACTAGTTATTGGTCGAGCTGACTTTAGAGCTCGTTGCCGTATTTAAGTTGGAAAGGCGGTAGTTCCTGCCTATAGCAGCAGAAGGAAGGCAGGAAGCCCCCGGCAGGGACCCCGGAGGGCGCCCCCCCCCCGCCCCCCCCCATCTAATATAGTGCCCAACTCGACGTCGCAAAACCATGGTGACATTGGCAACACGGTCAATCATATAGTACGATAGCTGATCTCTTCGGAGGCCTGGGTTCGATCCCCAGTCTCGTCGAATCGGGCGAGATGGCGGAGTGGTTAACGCGTTAGCCTGCTAATTGGGCCAGCCTGTCACCATTCTTTTTGTAATTTCTTCTTTTTTTTATCTTCATCTTTGATTAGTTGTTGATGTTGTATAGTTTCTCTCCTTGTTTATTACTTCCGTGGTCCCCTTTCCCCTCTCTTATTGGCCTCTCAAATATTCCCCTTTTATACGGTATTTTAATTTGAAAAAAGAAAGGCATTAATTGTTGTCATATAGCACAGCTATATCTGCTACCCTAGTACTCCCTCGTCCCGGTCCCGGAAGACAATGATAGAGTTCCCGCGCCGATCTCAAGTCCGGGTCGGCAAGACGGCAGAAGATTCTCCTCCTTGTTCAAAACAATAGCGGGGGTCGCAGCGCAAAGGCTCGGGAAGTTAATACTCCGTACATTGACGAAGATGGATTTCTAATATTCTTCTTACATTGCGCAACTTTAAGCCGCTTATTCCCGTTTCTTCCTCTAGCTATTATGGTTCAAACATAGCGTTACTACTTACTTACTACCTTTCCGAAACCAGACACTTTTTTGATTGTACACATTCTTTCCGTGCAAAAAAAAAAAAAAAGTGATTCCCCGCCTACGCAATAATTACAAATGGCCTCCCGCTGCAGCGCCCTCAGATTGACCACAATTAGTAAACGCTCGTCGTCACAACTTATTACCCCACGATCCACCCCACTCACCTCCAAACTCACTACTCACCACCGTCATCATCACCACTACCCTCCTTCCGCACGCAAACTCACCAGCCTATCCTTCAACCCAACTTCTTCTCATTCTCCCTCTTCTCACAGACTCTTCTCATCCTCAACCACCACCACCACCACCACCATGGCCCCAGTCCCCACCTCGACGCGGGCCGTGCAAATCAGCAAAAACGGCGGCGTGGAAGTCCTAGAGCACGTCGACGTCCCCGTCCCCAAGCCGGCGCCCAACGAAATCCTCATCAAAAACCACTACGCAGGGTTAAACTTCATAGACACCTACTTCCGCACGGGACTCTACCCTCCCCCCGCCGGCTTCCCCCTCACCCTAGGCCGCGAAGCCTCAGGCGAGGTCGTCGCCGCGGGTGCCTCCGCCCCCAGCATCGTCGGCGTGGAGCTGACCAGGCCGGGAACCAAGGTGGTCTACCTGCACACGGGGTCTTACAGCGAGTACAACGTCGTGCCGGCGGAAAAAGTAGTGCCCGTGCCCGAGGGCGTGTCGTTGCAGGATGCCGCGGCGGTCCTGCTGCAGGGCCTCACGGCTTGGACGCTCATCCGCGAGTCGGCTAGGGTCGAAAAGGGGCAGTGGGTGCTCGTGCACGCTGCCGCGGGAGGGGTAGGTCTGCTGCTGTGCCAGATGCTGCGCGCCGTGGGGGCAAAGGTCATCGGGACGGCGTCGACGGAAGAGAAGCTCGAGCTCGCGCGCAGGAACGGCGCGGAATGGACCGTCAACTCTGGCGACGACGTCGTGGCCAAGGTCAAGGAGATTACCGGCGGTCACGGCGTTGATGCCATACTCGACGGCGTTGGCAAGGCCACCTTTGACGCTGACTTGGAGATGGTTGCTCTCAAGGGGACCCTCATCTCTTTTGGCAATGCTGTAAGTTTTCCTATCCCCCTCCCCTCGAATGGAAAAGAAAGAAAGAAAGAAAGAAAGAAAGAGAAAAGATGTTAATTAAAAAAAAGTCCGGCGCTGTTGAACCCGTTGCAATTGCTCGCCTGGGCCCCAAAAACGTCAGGCTCATGAGGCCCCAGCTATTCGGCTACATTACTCAGCGCCACGAGCTAGAAGGCTACACCAAGGAGCTCTTCGACATGGTCAAGTCGGGCAAGCTCAACATTGCCATTCACAAGGTGTACCCTCTGGCCGATGTCGCGCAGGCGCACAGCGACATCGAAGGGCGCAAGACTACCGGCAAGCTGTTGCTCAAAATTTAAACATTTCACACAAGGAATCAATAAACAAAAACATTTGACAGTTTGAATATCCCGAGCGGGGTTTCTTTGTTCTTAAACTTGCGTCAATATGTGACGAGATGCTGATGATTCATTCTATTAACAAGAAGCCTAAATTATGTAATTCCTTTTCTTTGCTTCTTTTTCATATCCCGACATGGCCACTTAAACTTAAGCCTTGGGGGTCTTGACGGCGGCCAGCAGCTCAGGCGGGGGCTCCTGGCGGTAACCCTTGGGGTTGTTGCTGACCCACCTCCACAGGTCCTCGCAGGCCTTCTCCATGGGCATCTCCGTCTTCCACTGCAGCTCCTCGTTGGCGAGGCTGGGGTTGGCAGTGAGGTCGAGGACGTCGCCCTGGCGGCGGGGGTGGACCTCGTAGGGCATGTCGCGTCCGACGACCTTGCTGAAGGCCTTGATCATCTCGAAGACGGTGCTGCCGCGGCCGGAGCCCAGGTTCCAGGCCTTGACGCCGGGCTTCTTCTCGCGGAGGTAGTTGAGAGCGACGAGGTGGCCCTTGGCCAAGTCGAGTACGTGAATGTAGTCGCGGATGGCGGTGCCATCGCGGGAATCGTAGTCGTCGCCAAAGACGAGAAGCTTGTCCCGATCGCCGGTGGCGACCTTGCCGAGGAGGGGCAGCAGGTTGTAAGGAACGCCCTGGGGGTCCTCGCCCATGATGCCGCTGGGGTGAGCGCCGCAAGGGTTGAAGTAGCGCAGCAGGGCGCCGTTCCACTGCTCCGAGGGCTTGCCCTCCTTCTCGAGGTTGGCGCGCTGGGCGTTGACGAAGTCGGTGATGACGTCCTCGATCATGGCCTTTGTGCGGCCGTACGTGTTGGTGGGACCGATGGGGCAGCGCTCAGGGATCGGGATCATGTCCGGGAAGCGCGTGGCGTCGCCGTAGACCGTCGCCGACGAGGAGAAGACGATGTTGCTGACGTTGTGGCGCTCCATGCTGCGCATGAGGGCGATGCTGCCGCCGACATTGACGCGGTAGTACTCGAGGGGGATCTGGCCAGACTCGCCGACGGCCTTGAGGGCGGCGAAGTGAATGACCGAGTCGATGGCGGGATGCTTGGCGAAGACCTCGTCGATGGACGCCTCGTTGGTGATGTCGACTTCGTAAAAGTGAGGGCGGCGGCCGCAGAGCAGCTCGATGCGGTCGAGAGCCACCTTGGACGAGTTGTAGAGGTTATCCACGATGACCACATCGTAACCGTGCTCGAGTAGGGCGAGGGTGGTGAAAGACCCGATGTAGCCGGTACCACTAGAGAGAGGCAAACATGTTAGCCGTAACCCATTGGCAAGCTGCGACATTCGCGTCGTTGTCGAGTGGTCAAGGTCATGCTGTCCTGGCGCGGCTTGGCTGCGTGAAGCTTCCCAAAAAGCATGGGTTAAAGGAGGGGGGGGAATGATAGAGGGGGAGGGGCAAACACGCAGCTTCCAGGGGGGGAAGAGAGAGAAAAAAAGCTTACCCGGTGACGAGAACAGTTCCAACAGCCATGATGTCTTAATTCGTCAATTGAAATTTGTTTAAGAGAAAAAAAAGAAAGGAAAGGAACCAAAAGTGAGGGTATCTTTGGAAAGGGGGATTTTTGAGGGAAAAGCCAGAAAGCGATTTCGGGTCGTTTCTTGCTCAGGAGGTTTCACACCAAGGGGGGGAAAGCTTAAGTCGGCATGGTTGGGAGCTAAAAGGATGCGGCACGTTTGGCGGGGCGGGTGGGCAAAACGAACGGAGTTGGGAGATTGAGGGGATCGACGTGGGCATCCACCAATACAGCAAGCGCTGTGCTTCGTACTCCCTCCCGTAGCGCATCTTCACCTGGCAGCTTTGGGCGGCAATCACTGGGAGCATTCGCTAGAGATCACCATGCCAGACCGCCTGTCGGAAGATAGGACGATGCCGCTCAATGACGGCAGTTTTTCCTTTTCCCCTCAAAATTGCTGGCCATTGTTACTACAGTGTACTGTACTTATCTACTAGCAGTAGGAGAAGTACGAGGCTCTTCAGATAGCTGTACTCAGTAGTGGTAAGAAAAAAGGGCAGTACCGGAATAATCACCTCTCAATTGGCCAAGACCAGATACGACCTACTGCAACTCAACTTCCGGATGACACGTAAATGCATCACATCTCAACCACATGCCAATCCCGCGAACCAACCTGACAAGTCGGCACCTAACATTGGGCTCGGGTTTCGAGGAATTGACTCTGCAGCTGCAGCTGAACTTTTATGCCTGCCTACTGCACCTAAGGAAAAAATATGGGATGATCAATTCCCCTTTTGTCACAAGGTATTCACTTTGGATCACGTGTTTTCTGCCAGCGCATCTCCCTTGCGGGTACGCAAGGTACATACCTGGAGTTACGTACCGCTGGCGCGCTGGCAACTTTTCGGTGGGAGGGGTGAAGTGACACGCGCCGACCAAGTTCAGCGGTGGTTTAGCGGGTTGATTCTACTGGGCCGTCACAACTGGGGCCCTCCGCTGGGCCTTTACCGCTTTAGGGTCCCAGCCACCAATGATCTTTAAACAACAAAGAGCCATCTTGGGGGGGTCCCAGAGGACGGACGGACAACAGTTCTATCGATCGAATGAAGGAGGAAAGAAAAGAGAGGGCGAGGGAGAGGGAAAGAAAAAATATTCCCCATCGACGCTTATGAATTCATTCATCGCCAGATCCTTCAAGGTTCCCTTTTCCAGCCCCTCCCCCCTCCTCATCCTTTGCTTTTTTTATCATTTTACCCCAAACCTCATTTTTTCCCTTTCTTTCCGCCTCGGGTAACTAGAATCGCCATAATAGCAACCCCCACCGCTATTACTAGCATCATCTGGCGAACAAACAGCTTTAACGAGCTCAAGCCACCACCGCCACCGCCATGTTCTTTGTTGCCCGTTGACTTCTCTGTAGCTGTAAAACACATCAGAAGCTCAGAGGGATTCAGTCAACGTTCAAACAAGGGTGGGCGCACGGTGTTTTGCGCTCATTCGAGCTTCACATAACAGACATTTTGTTGTCTTTGTTGCCAACTTGTCTTTTATTATTGAGCTCTCTTTCGCACCCCAGAGTACATCCTTCATTTTTTCTTCGACTTTTTATCGCGCCAAGTTCTTCATCACCGCCAGTTTGAACTTGAAACCCTTCAGCACACGCCGCGTCCTGCTTTTTTATCTCACACGAATCTCATCGTCATTTTTATCTTCTCAAAGTCAGGACGAAGACAATTTCATCAATCTCAGATACGAGAATAATTCAATATGCCTCCTGCAGCAGCCAGGCAGAGCCCTCGGGTTGTCAATGGTAGGAATCGAGAAGGTTCAACAGGTCCAGCTTTGCTGAAGCCTCGGTTACCACCACTGGCCGGCACACCCAGCGCGCGACGACAATACACGTATGGTGCGCCAATGGAACCACCGCCGTCGCGCGGGACTCAAAGACTCTCCGGAGCCGTTGATCTGAGCAACGCCGTTGGAAACGTGTTGAACGAGCAGCGCAGGGCGGAATCGGCAGAGCTTGACCAGCGTAGGACAACGCGCCAAAGATCTCGCGCTCTGCAAGATGAGGAGGATGAGCTTGTCGATCAGCATTTCCAGTCTTCGAAACAGCAAGCGCAAGAGGCTCGGAATTTAGCGTCCTTCATTGACACTGGCGCTTCGGATTCTAATAGCTTTGGGACGGCCAGCTCAGTGTTTGGGGATGCGACGATAGAGGATTCGCCTGCACCCCCAGTTCGCAATCCTGGCAAGCCGGCTGCGAGGGCACAGCCATCCACGTTGCGCCAAGTCACCGAGGCAGAGCACTCTGACTCTTCAGATGAGCTATCTGTCCCTTCCAAAGCCCGAGCGTCACCAGCCCGCACTCGCAGAAAAGCAGAGCCGCAACCTACGCCTCGACGAGTCACGCGGAGCTCACGGCAAAACACAGTCGAGTTGAGCGATGATGACAAGACGCCCCAGCCTGAGCGTAGGACTACGCGATCAAAGGCTGCGCCAGAGCCCCAGACGACCAACGGCAGCACTTTACCTTCAAGAACAGGCCGCCAGGCAAAACAAGCCAACGGTCTTCAAAATTTCAACACTGTCCCCAAGGCCGCAGCTCCAGATGTGAGCACTCTATCGGAAGAGGACGAAGGCGATTTTGGACCGCCGTCAGAATCCTCTGGCGAGAGTTTCAAGGGAGCATCGCCCCCTCCGGACGAACATGTCGAGCGTGAGACGATTACTGCTCAGGCTGATGAACGCGCAAACCGGGGAAGCAAGGTATTCGAGTGGATGGGGAAGCCTGCCAAGCTCATGGGCGGACTCACCCCCAGCCGCATGAAATTTCGAATCTTGCCAACGCCCGAGACCCAAAGAGGTGCTTCTGATGACGGCAGCGAATCCAGCGACGATCATCCATCTCCCCCAATTCGAGAAGAGCGGTCATCTCCTCTGCGCATGCTACATCCCATGGTCTGGTTACAGGTCATGACTAACCTTCTGGATGCTGGTATGGAACGCTTGCTGTCCGGATACGACAGCTTTAACACTGCAGCTCGGCAAGTTGAATGGCTGAGCGGGCTCAAGACTGCCTCGCTCATGTTCCTTTGCGTCGCCGTGCTTCTTGGTCCACTTTTGACCCCTTGGGATAGCGTCTCTGAATGGAGCAGCGGGCTGGGGACGCCGTCCGTTTCCCCGTCTATTTGGACTGTTCCTCACCGAATCGGGGACTTCATTCGCGGGGTCCCGGTCCCTTCATTTAGTTGGGGTTCTGGGAGAAACGATCTCTGGAAAATTGACCTCGAGAACATTGACGACCTTCCCAAGACCCTCGAGACCATTACCGCCCATCTTCAACAACAGTCTACCTCCGGCAAGCTCCAGAAAGAGTCGCTCCAGAGGCTGGAGGGTCTGCTGCCCAAGGTTATTCACATGGAGCTCAAGGATGGAAAGCCCGTCGTGGCTCAAGATTTCTGGTTTGCTCTGAGGGACGCAATCCTCAAGGATAATCTCATGATGACGCTCAAGGAAGATGGTTCCTCCGAGCTCGGCTCAGAGCAGTACTTGAGGGCCATCACCGCCGGTCTTGCCTCGGACTCTGTTTTCTCCGCGCATATCGGCGGCATCGCGGACGCGTCTGCTGGTGTCGTGAGTACCCAGCTGCAGAAGCAGCAGAAGAACCAAATGGACCAGTGGAGCCGAGCAAACGAGCTCAAGGTCAAGGACCTCCAGGACCGGGTGGAGGAGCTCGCTCGCCGTGGCATCAAGTCACCGACCGACAAGGACGAAAAGGCCGCTCTAGTCAGCCGCGATGAGTTCCTGCGTCACATCAAGAACGAGTTTACCACCAACCGTGCCCAGATCAACGCCGAGATGGAAGAAATTCGCCGAGAGGGCCAAACCCAGGTTAAGAACCTCCTCATCAAGATCGACTCCATCAACCAGCAGAAGCCCAACACCCTCTCCAAGCAAGACGTCGTCGCCATTCTCAAGGATATGGTGCCCCGTCTCGTCCGCGACATGAACCTCGAGGCCCTGGCACAAGGCAAGATCTACGCCAACTGGGAGTCGGAGCTGGAAACCCACATCAACTGGTTCAACCCCCTGTACGCCGTCACCAACCCCAAGCTCTCGTCCAGCACCTGGGACCCCTACAAGCGCGGCGTCAAGAAGTCGTACACCCCCGGGCTCAAGGGCACCATGCCCCCGGACATCGCGCTGCACCCTTGGGAGCACGACGGAGAGTGCTGGTGCGCCGCCCGCGAGCTCAACCGCCGCAGGAATCCCCACGGCGCTCACCTCGCCGTGATGCTCGCCGAACCGGTCGTCCCCACTCACCTCGTCGTCGAGCACATCCTCCCCAGCGCCACAACCGACCCGGACTCCCGTCCCAAGCAGGTTGAGATTTACGCCGAGATCGCAGATGACGACGTCCGCCAGCGCGTCCGCTACTTTTCCCACAAATTCTACCCCATCGACGAGCGCTCCTGGAACGCCGAGCGCGTCGACCTCCCCAGCACCTACGTCAAGATTGGCGAAACCGTCTACGAGGGCGCCGAGCACCATGGCGGCGTGCACATCTACCGCCTGAGCGACGAGCTGATTGCCCTTCGCGCCGAGACGGACAGCGTCGTCGTCCGCGCCGTGAGCAATTACGGGGCCGAGAGGCACACCTGCTTTTACAGATTGAGGCTGTTTGGGCACAGGTTGGGTAAGGACTAGAAAGTTTATTTTATTTTTCCATGTACGAAGGAAGGAATAGGAAATGTGTCCCCTTCCGTTCCCCTCCGATTGTTTTTCATGATAGGATGATGACCCCTTTTTTATTATAAAATCTTATACTTTTACCCCCGTCATGTAGTTTTGAAGAAGGCGTTTTTTTTTGTTTTTGCCCCTATTTTTGTAGGATCTTTGTTTTAGCAGGCGGTTTGTTTAGAAAATAGCACAACATGAAAGAAAGCCACTGCTCATGAGAAAGTTCACTTGCTCCTTGAAATGTCTTTTTGCTTCTTCATCTTCAGTGTGATATAAATCAGGGTATGTATAGTACTCGACTCTAACCATCCAGCAACCCCGCCGCGAGCGTCTCCAAATCTTGCAACGTCTCGGGCTCCTCGTCCACTGTAAACACTTTGCCTCCCTTGCGCTCCTTCTTCTTCTTCCCCTTCTTCTGTGTATCGTCGTCGTCGTCGTCCGTCTGGAACCACTTGGCCTTCTTCTTGGGTGGCTCGTCGGACTCGCTGCCCTCGCTGGGCATGGGCAGGCTTCGCAGCAGGGCGAGGGGGTCTTCGCCTCCCGCGTCGACGAGCTGCGGCGCCTCGTCCGGGTCGATGCCCGCGCGCTCCATCCTCTCGAGGGCCTTTCTCTTCTCCTTCTTCTCCCTCTTCCTGCGCCGCGCCGCCTCCTTGTCGTCCACGTCTGCCTCGCGCACCCGCTCCGACTCGCCCTCGAGGAACTTCTTCCGCAGGTCCTCGGGCTCGCCCTCGGCCCGGAAGCCTTCCTCGTCCTGGAGCTCGTAGACTGCGTGCGCCTCGCCGTCGTCGTCGAAGACCATCTTGGTTGCGTTGCCGCGGAACTTGAGCATCTTCTTCTTGGACTGGAGGGCCTTTTCGCGACGCTTGGAGTCGATGACGTAGTCGCCGCCGCCCAGGTGCGAGATGACCTTGACGTTGCCCACGCCTCCTGGCGCCTTGCTGGACTCGGCGTCGAGGTCTTCGTCGTTGAGGCGGCGCTTGACGGCCAGGAAATCCTCTTCAGAGTCGGAACCGGCGTCGCCATCCTTGACAACTTTGCTATAGTGCGCCGACAGGACATCCTGGTTCGTCCGCTCAAACATCTTGTCGTACTTTGTGCGGACCTCGTCCTTCTTTTTCTTGGGCTTATTCTTCTTCTCGCCATCAAGGTCCATCTCCGACTCTGAGCCGCTCGACATGCCGTGGCGCGGCGCGTTCTTTATCTTCTTGATGTTGTCGTCGGCACCTTTCTGAAACTTGATCTGAGGTGTGCCGGGGAGGCCCATGGATTTCGCGAAAGCGTCGAGGTCAAGCTTCTTGATGTTAAAAGTCTCCTTGTCGCGCTGGAGGTGTATGGAGCGTGCATAACTGATAAAGGCTTTTTGGCCGAGGTACTTGAGGTCAGGGTTCTTGAAGCACATGTCCTGAAGATTGTTCTGTATGCTCTTCTTCTTGTTCTCCTTGACATTGACTTTGGCGATGGGTATCTTCTTGGCCCCCAACTTCTTGATCATGCCGCTTTCCTCGCTCGGATCCAGGAAGAGAACGGCCTTTCCGTTGCTCTGGTAGCGTGCGGTACGGCCTACGCGGTGAATATAAGTGTCTGCGTCCTCTGGGCAGTCGGCCTGAATGACCCAGTCGACGGCAGGGAAGTCGATGCCTCGGGCTACCACGTCGGTCGCGAAAAGACATGAATGCTTGGCTTGGGTGAACCTCGACGTGATTTCAAGACGGGCAACCTGTTTTTGCCGCCCGTGCAGATGCAGCAGCGGGATACCGGGCTGGAGGTGGCGCAAGCTCTCGTACACGAAGCGGACTTGCTTGCCCGAGCTTAGAAAGACGATTATTTTGCTCTTGAGGTTCGCCTTGATGAAGCCGTACAGCGTATCGAGCTTTTCGGGCAGCGGGGTAACGATGTAGTGCTGCTGCAAAGTCGACGGGGTGGCGGTCGTGGCCTCTTCGTGCACAGAGACGTACTCCGGCTCCTTGAGGCTCAATCTGGCGAGATCGGAAACCTTTTTGCTCTGGGTCGCGCTGAACATGAGGGTCTGTCTCGTCTTGGGGAGATGCTCGACGAGAGCATCCACGGCGCTTTGGAAACCCATGTCCATGATGCGATCGGCTTCGTCCAGAACCAGTATCTGCAAGTTGTTGGCGTCAAAGCCTGCGGTCTGATCCAGATGCTGAAGCATCCGACCGGGGGTGCAGACTAGAATATTCATCCTCGTTAACCTCTCAGCCTCCTCTTTCAGATTCTTCCCACCAATGACCAGGCCGGCCGAGAAAGCATGGTATCGGCCAATTTTCCTCAGCACGTCGAAAATCTGCACAGCCAACTCTCTCGTCGGCGAAATGATGAGCGCGCCCAGTCCATCAAATTCTGTCCATCTCGACCGCACCAGCTTCTCCAGCATGGGTACCAGGAACGCCAGGGTCTTGCCGCTACCGGTGCGCGCGGCGCCGAGGATGTCGTTGCCCTTGAGGGCGAGGGGGATGGCGCCGGCCTGGATATCGGTAAGGGTCTGGAAGTGGGAGGACTTGAGGCCGGACTGCGTCGCTTGCGATAGAGGTAGGTCGGCAAAGGTCCGAATCTCGGTGGATTTGGGATCGAGGGCCTCGACGGCGCTGTCAAGCTTGTCGAGATCTTCCTGCTCGCGCTTGCGTTTGGTGAGGCGGTCTTCTTTGGGGGCTTTGCGCCCCGACCGTGCGTTTGGGGGCATGTGCTGGCGTTTGTGTAGAGGAAACCGAGCGAGAGATGAAGTGACGATGCGAAATCAATTGACCATATATTACTCCACGTTTCGTACGGAATAATCAGAGTGATGTTTGTTTAGACCAGGAAACTTTTGTCAAAAAAGTTTTGATAAGATAAAGTCTTGGTGGAGCGGCGGCTATAAGTGGGCAGGACAGCCATTTCCATGTCGCTACTAAATTCCTGCCATCACCTGCTGTTGAACATTAGAGGTTCTAGACTCATCTAACGAGATAAGCTAAACCAAGCATTATAATACTTTCCCCCAATTCTTTGCGATTTACTTTTTACTAAAATTGTTTGAACGTTGAAATCTCGTCATCTTTGGCAATGGCGTAGGTATATAATACTATTATACAACCCGTCTAATCAGACACCATGGTGTAGTGGCTCTGTAGCATGATAGCTAATCTCTTCGGAGGCCTGGGTTCGATCCCCAGTCTTGTCGTGGCAAGATGGCGGAGTGGTTAACGCGTTAGCCTGCTACTATGAGTTTCATCATGGCTGTCTTTTTTTTTTTTTTCTTATGTTTTCTTCTTTGCTTTATCTGTCTTCTAACTTGTTTCTTTTTTTGCTTTTCCGAAATATGCTCCTCGGTAGAAATCTCCTTCTTGCTCCCTCTCCTCGTCTACGGCTTGGGCGTGGCCCTATGAGCTTTAGCGTTTGACGCTGAGTAAACTCATACTACTACTAGTAGTCAAGCCACAAGATGTAGTTGAAAGTAAATAGAGTGCTTATGTTTTATAATATGTGTGTACTCCATACTAATAGAGATAGACGCTGCTATAGCTATATCCACTACCTGACCCGACTTGTACCAAAATCCCGCCACTTGGGATCTCACAACTCACTTTCCCTGATGCGACCTCGAAGTATTTACTAGGTTGAGTGCCATTCCTCTGAAATTTCTACCTACTGTCGGTTCATTGCAAGTACGGAGCACCTACGTGACGTATGCAAAGTCTCGGGTAAACAAAGTTCGGTACGCACTTCCAGTGGTCCGGCTACAAGTGCTGCAGGCATTGATGATCGTGGGGTATGGAATTCGGAACTCCGCACCCGGCTTCAGACATGAGCCCTAGGATTATGGGACGGGCCCTATCTGCACGAGCAACAATTTGTTCCATCACGGACTACGCCCGAGAGATATAGGCCTATACCTCAAGGTTGGTCCGAAATCGAAAAGAAGCCGGTCGTGTAGATAGAACCTGTGCCGTGTTCCTGGATCCCCCGTTTGAGTTATTATAGATGCTTGATGCTCGGGGTTGATAAATAATTACAACCATCACCGCCGAGCCAGGAATGTAAAAAGAAAACAATTTGGAGCAGTTATAGATAGATGAAAAGGGAAAGAAAAGGTAGGAAGGGAGGAAGGGGATGCGGGGGTTTACATTGAATCTTGTAATTTGTGTAGAAACCAAGTAAGCTGACCCGAATGACGGATTCGCTCACCGCTTTCGGTAGAATTACTGACCGCCCAAAATTTAGACATTTTCTGCCCCTCCATTGGCATTGCGCCGAATCAGCGAAAATCTTGCGACAGTCAACCCAGCTGCAAAGAGGAAAAAAAAAATTCAATTGCGCTCGCAAATCTCCAGTCGCCAAGATGAAGAATGAAGGCAAGAAGAAGAAGAGCGACGCTTCGGCGACTCGCATTGCCGACAAGCGCTTTGCCAGCTTCGAAACAGATCCTCGCTTCCGATTGCCGTCGAAAAAGCATGCCAAGACGACTCTCG
The DNA here is from genome assembly GCA_003012115.1 of Trichothecium sympodiale. NCBI lineage: Eukaryota > Fungi > Ascomycota > Sordariomycetes > Hypocreales > Trichothecium > Trichothecium sympodiale. The sequence goes on along the minus strand of PXOB01000014.1, from coordinate 148,447 downwards.
ACGAACGTTTCGCGGGGATGCTAAAGGACAATGAGTTCACGGCCACATCCAAAGTCGATCGGTACGGCCGAAAGCTCAAGTCGGACTCCAAGAAGAAGGCGCTCGAGAGACTGTACCGGCTAGAGGACGAAGAAGAGGATAGCGAAGATGAAAGCGCGGAGAAGCAGAAGCAGCAAGATGAAGAGGAGGAGGAAGCATCTGAGGATGATGACGATGTTGATCCCGACGAGATTGTTCAGCGCGAGCTGAGAAAGGCGCACGAGAAATACGATCCCGCTAGGGGTGGAGGCTTCTCTTCATCTGAATCAGATTCCGACTCTAGCGACGATGACTCGGAGGATGAGATCGAGGGCGCGGAAGTTACTGAGGGGGATATTCAGAAGTTGCAGGACGAGCAAGCCGACGTCGAGGCGGGCGAGGTCACGAATCGGATAGCCATTGTCAACCTGGACTGGGATCATGTCAGATCTACCGACCTCATGGCCCTCTTTTCATCTTTTCTCCCTGCCGAGGATGGCAAAGTCGAAAAGGTCTCGGTGTATCCTAGCGAGTTTGGAAAGGAGCGCATGCAGCAAGAGGAAGTTGAAGGGCCGCCCAAAGCGTTGTTCAAGAAAAAAGATGACGACAGCGAGGACGACAGCGAGGATGATGAGAAGATTAAGAAGGAGCTTTTGCAAGAAGGCAACGACGAGGACTTTGACAGTGATGCGCTGAGGGCGTATCAGCTTGATCGTCTACGATACTACTACGCAGTCATGGTATGCTCGAGCCCGCAAGCAGCAAAGAAGGTTTACGACGCGACGGACGGAACGGAGTACCAATCATCATCAAATTTCCTGGACCTGCGGTTCGTCCCAGACGAGGTTGCTTTCGACGATGAGCCGCGGGACGAGTGCGACGCAGTACCGGAATCCTACAAGCCGGTCGAATTTGTCACCAACGCGCTGCAGAGCTCCAAAGTGAAGCTCACCTGGGATATGCATCCGGAAGAGGCTTCGCGAAAGGATTCCATCAAGAGGGCATTTAGTGGAAGCAGGAATGAGATTGAGGAGAGTGATTTGAAGGCATACTTGGCGAGTGATGATGATGAAGATGAAGATGATGAAGATGGCGAGTCTGCTGGCGAGGAGGATGCAGAGGATGCGGAAGCGCCGAAACTGTCCAAAAAAGAGCTGGCTCGAAAGAAGATGCGTGAAGCATTAGGCCTAGCGGACGAGCCGGCTTCAAAATCCAAAGATGGCCAGGTGGGCGGTATGGAGGTGACGTTCACCCCTGCTCTATCGGGCGACGCCAAAGCTCGGAAGCCGGTAGAGGAGGAGACGACGATTGAGAAATACAAGCGAAAAGAGCGCGAACGCAAAGAGAAGAAACGCCAGGCCGCCAAGGCCAGGCGCGAAGGCGTGCAAGAAGAAGCGCAGGACGCCGAAGTCGAGGCCGGCACAGAAGACATCGGCGGGGAGGACCTCGGCTTCGACGACCCCTTCTTCACCACCGCGGGTGAGGACAACTCGGCTCCATCAAAGACATCCCAGAGGAAAGAGGAGCGCCTCAAGAAGCGCGCGGCCAAGGAAGCCCAGGCGGCCACCGACGCCGCCGAGAAAGCCCGACTCCAGTCCATCATGGCCGAGGACAACAACGACGGCGGCGCGGCGGCAGCAGCGCACCTGGAGCACTTTGACATGGCGGACATTGTGCGCTCAGAGAAGCACAAGAACAAAAAGGGCAAAAGGGCCAAGAAGAAGGCGGACGACATCTCCGCGCGCGGCACGCTGCAGCAGGAGTTTGAGATGGATGTCGGCGACGACCGTTTCAAGGCCGTCTTTGACAGCCACGAGTACGCGATTGATCCTAGCAATCCCAAGTTTAAGCCCACCGAGGGTATGAAGAAGATTCTCGAGGAGGGGAGGAAGAAAAGGCATGGCGACGAGGCTGAGAGCGGGCCTGCCAAGAAGTCGAAGAAGGCCAGGAGGTGATGGGGAAGACGAGCAGCTTTGCGGTATCATGCTTTGCATATTTGGGGTCTTAGAAATCAACCACCACCTTGTCATCTCGTCTTTTATATACACTGGGTTAAAAGCTATAATATCATGACATTGTCTCGACATATATTTTGCTGGTAATTAACTGGGCTTGGCGATGCTGATTTTTTCTCGTCTACTTTTCTCTGTCTTGCTTAAATCGAAATCGTCTTATCATGGAGGGCCTTTTGGTTCATTTTCTCCTCCTCTTTTGGTTTGGACGTTGTCTGCAAGTGACGGGATTGTCTGGATAGACGGATTTCACAAGATTTATCTGAAACCCTCGTCCTGTGCCTAATTGAGCCGGGAGGCCCGCAAAATAAAGGCCATAGATATTCCCATGCTAATATGATGCAAAATGCGTGATTGGCCATGAATTCCATGCGCTGACCCGAATGTAACGACTTTGTGAACATGTCTCGTGTTAATAATAAACGCTTACATGCTTTACTTACATACACACATACATGCACATAAATACGCAGCCCCTGGCTGTGAACAGAATGGAAGCAACTTCATCGCCATCCCCCTGCTGCATGTGACACCCAACAATGGTAACACCATCACACCCCAGTGCTTGTCATCAGCTGTCACTCAATTTCCCTTCTCCCAACATATATGCAACCCGCCGCCTTTCAACCCTCGCTCATCTGTCCGGCGTCAAGCTCATCTCAACTTCCCGCAGACATGGTAACACAAACCTGCACTTTTTCCCTCCCCCTTGCATCGAAGCAAATGGGAATACAAGATTAGTTATGGGCCCAATACAAGCACAAATATATATACAACGTGCGCCCACGGGCATCTTTTCTCCTTCTTTCTACTATAAACATCTTTTTTGCATCCCCTTCTTCCTCTACATCTTGACGACTCAGCCCATGTGATTTACGCTAGACAATCTTTGTTTCTGCGCGACGTTTCCTCTTGTACTCCGTAAGAGTAAGCATATCGCCTTGTGTACCCTTTCTGTCTCGCTCGTTTATCTACCGCGCGGGCTGCCCACGCCGCACCCCCGCCTTCCGCGATCTCTCTTCATGCTCGCCGATATCGCTTCCCTACCTGTTTTACGTCCCATCGCCTATCAAAGTATTTTACGGCATAAGGACTCGATCCTGAGATGGGAGATAAAGACGGGTCAGGAAGTGGAGGACGGAAGAAGTCGAGCAGGAAGACTACGCCATCCAGCACGCCAAAGTCGAGTCATTCACCCGAGCCTGGTAAGAAGATGTCGTCGAACAGACGAGTCCGGCAGTCGAATACTGTTCATTTATTTATTCACTCCATTGAATACAGGAGCTGACCTCCAAGGGACCCCAGCTGGCGAGCAAAACCAAGGCTTGCTCCACGGCGACGCCCAGATAGACCCAGGCGGCTCCGACGAAGACGGCGAGTTCTCCGCCAGCAGCGTGTCTTTATCCGACGCATCCACCCTGCCGACGAGCATCGACGAAGACGACGACTACGATGTAGATGATGATGACGAGGGCATAGGCGACGACGGCGGCGACGGTTCGGACGCGAGCACGTCGGTGTGCTCGAGCCTCTTTGAGCACAGCTACGCAAACGGGCGGCGATATCACCGGTACCGCCACGGGAGGTATCCGATACCCAACGACGAGGCGGAGCGGAGCAGGGAGGACCTGCTGCATGTCATGATGCTCGAGGCCACGGACGGGAGGCTGTATTACTCGCCGCTGGAGGAGGGGAGCGTGCAAAAGATTATTGACCTCGGGACGGGAACGGGATCTTGGGCCATGGAGAGTATGACAAGATGTTTCTTTTCTTCATTGACTTTTTCTGCTTTATTTCTTTCTGTCTAATATGGAAATAGCATCTGGCTGACAACTCTAGTGGGCGAAAAGTTCCCGCAAGCTGACATCTTGGGATTCGACCTGAGTTCTATACAGCCTGCGTGGGTGCCACCGAATGTAAAGTCAGTTGTCCCCATTTCCCGGTCTTATTCCGCTGCTTTACGGTAAACATCTTACCGGGAGGGACCGTCTGCTGACTGTCGGGAGATTTTACATTGACGATGTGGAGGAAGACTGGCTCAACGGCGACGACTTTGACTTTGTCCATCTACGAAACATGGTACCCATTCTCAAGGACCCCGTCGGCCTTCTCCGACAAGCGTTTGAGTGAGTAGTGCAGACAAACATCTCCAGTAGAAAGGTCTAACCGACGAGTCGAGGCACATGCGTCCCGGGGCCTGGGTAGAGCTCCAAGACGTAGATGGCGACGTTCACACCGACGACGACAGCGTCCCCGAGGAACGTGAGAAAAAAGTACTGATGGCTTCTTTTGAGTAGAATTATGCGTCTGGTAGGATTGTACTACGCCAAGGCGTGCGAAGAGTTCTTCCCCGCCGTCGGGGCGACGCATTTCCCGCTACTGGGATGGAGCAGGCCCGAAATTGAAGTATTCTTCGCGCAGTGCCGCAAGTCGATGAGGGACCCTTCGGTTCACGCGTATGGGAAGATGCATTTCTGGAGCGGGCAGAAGCCGTGGAAGGGTCCCTAGGCGGTTGCAAATAAAAACATGTGCCAGACAAAGATCATGGCTTATGGCGGCTGTACTCTGTAACCCCCCGCTATATCATGTGAAGATCTGTTCAGCGGGGCCAATCTAATTATATCATCGTGCATGAGGCTGACTTTGGACGTCAGCCACGCGGGGTTTGCTTTTGCGGAAAAAAAAAGAAAGAAAATATCACGCATTAATTTCCTTCTTTGCCGGTGTAAAGGGGCTGTTGATAAAATTTGGTTTTTTGAAAACAAATATTCTTTAATAGAGAGAAAAGATGATGGATGGACTGTTTAAAAATCATTGTTTGTGTTTTTTGGTTGACATTTCTTGGCAGATATTGAGGGGATTTGCACGCGGGCGGCGCAGCGAAAAGGACAACACATCATCGGGTAACTTGATGGCGTTTTTACCATCCAAGGGAAAAGGAAACAAAGCAGATAAGGAAAAGAAGAAAAGAGAGAGAGGGAAAGAAAAACGAAAGGTCAATGTGCCATGGAAGGCTGATGGTTGTTCTAGGCTTTTGCTGAAATGGTCACTAGGTACATCAGCAACGCTATTACTTGGTAATGCAAAGGTAGATACTCGGTAGATCATAAAAGTATGCATCGATATAACGAGAGTAAGAATTCCATTGGAGTGTATGCATATCTCGAGATACAACATAAGGCTGAGAGGGCCGTGGCTATCAAAGTGGCTGAGGCTGCTCGACACTTGCAGGGCAGACTCGGTATCAAAATAATTCCAGCCATGATTGACCCGTATATCTGGGGTTTCAGCCTGACAGGGTTGCTTGCTTGCTTGCCAAGGCTGTCAGCTATCCCGCTGTAGAAGCAGTAGGATTGCCGTGCCTCAATGGGGTTTAGGTGGAACGGGAACCACTGAAGATATAATTAAGCAACCGCCAGCTCTAAATGAGTAGTCAGTGAAGCGTTGTGTATGCGCTGTACGGAGTACATGTAATAGAACCCGTTGACCAAAAAAAAAAAAACATCCAACATGAGCCAATCTTCAACCGAGTTCAACTTTGACCTATACAGATACGAAAGCCTTCCAACAGCTTCATCCATACGACTGCTGTCCCCAAAACAGCAGCAGTTCCCCAAGCCGACCATCTTCGGAAAGCCCATCCTCGAATGCACCTTGAAGACGGTGGACCTGGCCGACTCGCCCCAGTACAAAGCGCTATCTTATACCTGGGGTAACCCTTTCGACAGCAGCAGCAGCAAGGCGTCCTCCTCTGGCGCGGACCCTTATTCCCCGATACATCGCTACCCCATCTCGGTCAACGGGAAGCTGCTCCTAATACGGCGGAACCTCTACGAGGCGCTCGACCAGCTCTACTCGGCTGCGCCCGGCGGCGGCGGCGTGGCCGTCTCCTCGCTCGACATCGACAGGCGGGTGAACGGGTACCAGAAGACGCGGCTCATCGTCGCGGCCGAGACGGGTCGCATCAGGGACGTGGCCGAATGCCTCGAGCAGGGCGCCGACGTGCACCTCACGGACCAGTTCGGGGAGACTGCGCTCCACTACGCTGCCGAGAACGGGTACCCGGCCATCACGATGCTGCTGCTCGCCCACGGGGCCGACCTCAACGCCGTCGACGGCAGCGGGAGGAAGCCCCTGGCCAACTGCCTCCAGCGCGAGCGCCGCGACTGGCGGAGGACGGTGCAGGTGCTCTCGGACCCTGGCGCCTTCGCGGACCAGATCCGCACATGGGGGGACAAGGTCTCCCGCCGGCAGCTCATGAACCTCGACTTGTGGATAGACGGCATCTGCATCGACCAGGACGACCCGGTCGAGAGGAGCGCGCAGGTGGCCATGATGGCCCGCATCTACTCGGCCGCGTCCAAGGTGGTCATCTGGCTCGGGCCCCAGGACGACAAGACGCCCCTCATCAAGCGGTACCTGCAGAAGAAGACGTACCGGTCCGACATTGGCGACGAGGAGTTCAGGGTTACTTTGCCAGCGTATGCGGGCGGTCGTGGTTCTCGCGCAAGTGGGTGGCCCAGGAGCTCTGCCTGGCCCGGCATTACGACATGTACTGCGGCCCCTTTGAGATTGGCGGCATCCTACGGCAGTTTGGCGAGATGGAGACGGACAACGAGCGCAAGGCCACCGACATGCACATATACCGTCTCATGAACCTGCGTCACTGGATCCGGTCGTCGTCGTCGTCGTTATCGTCGTCGTCGACGGGACCTGCCTGCGGCCACAAGCACCCTCCGCCGCCGAGCCTGCCCTCCCTCATTGCCCTCACCTGGAGCTTCTCCGTCACCGACGTCCGGGACACCATCTTTGCCCTGCTCGGCATCGCGGCCGACTACTCGCAAGAGGAGGAGGAGGAGGGGAAGCAGGTTGTTGCCGCCGTCGTCGCCGACTACACCATGTCGAGCGCCGACGTCTTCCTCCAGGCCGGTCGGCTGTTCGTCGAGGCCAGGGGTCGCAACGAGATCCACGACACCAAGTCGCTCGAGACGGGCACGCTGGAGCCCCTAGAGGGCCTCTCGTACGTGCAGAACCCCCCGCCGCCCGAGACGACGGCCACCACGTCCGGCAGGGAGCACCTCGAGCGGGTACGCGGGACGCCGTCCTGGGTGCCCAACTTCCACATGGAGCTCACATCGGACCGCCTGTTCAGCCACCGCTTCAGCGCGTCCGGCGCCAGGTCCGCGTGCGAGATACTCCCAACGCCCGACCCGGCCGTCCTGCGGACGAGCGCGCACCTCTTCGACACCGTTGCCGAAGTCGCCAGCGGTCCCACCAGCAGCACCGCAGGCCGCGGAAAGGCCACCACGTTGCTCGACCACCCCATCCGCGAATGGCTCCGGATGGCGCGTAAGCTCAGCCGATCCACGTACCAAGACCTGTGCGGCTACGGCCAGGCCGAGGTCCTGTGGAGGACGCTCATCGCCGACGACCTGGAGAACGAAACGTCGTGGAACGCCGAGCGCGCGTTCAAAACCGTCGTCTCGCTCTACATGTTCAATATGAAGAAGGAGGAGGAGGAGAGCTGCTACGAGGACGCGCGCGAGGCGCTCGCGCAGCTGCTCCCCCACGACGCCTCGAACGCGCTACCGAGCCTGGCCGAGGTTGAAAGCTTCGACGGTCGCCCGCCGGGCAAGTTTGTGAATTCCTTCTTCTGCAGGCAGGCGCAGAGGTATCTATGCGAGGGCTACGGCCGGTCCCTGTTCCGGACGGAGAAGGGGTACCTGGGTCTCGCTCCCCGGTCCGCACAGCCTGGCGATCAAGTCTGGATCCTCGCGGGCGGCCGGACGCCCTTTGTGCTGAGGCGCGAGACGGGGGAGCCTTCGTCGTCGTCGTCGTCTTCGTATAGTTTCATCGGGGAGAGCTACGTACACGGCATAATGACCGGGGAGGCGGTCGACTGTGGCGGGGTGCATTTCGAGCCCATAGACATTGCCTAGGAAAAGCATTCACTCATACGATGTTATATCTCGATGTATGATGGAAATATATCTTTAGGCGGTCTATATTTATAGAGAAGGACAGAGGAAGGACATGATGTTTAGGTATTCTAGGAGATGGTACGGAACCTTTTTGCCTGATGGGTTGGGTATTGATATATACATACATGGTTATCAATTCGCCAGAGATGCTCACGAAAGGGCCATCCCATTCCTCGCCCGCCCGCCGCCGCCGCCGCCTTCATCCATCGCACACAACGGATAAAGATATCTATAAAACGGTGGCATTGATGACCCCCTAGCTCTTGATTTCCGGGTGGGCATAGTAGTGCTTCTGGCCGTGATTTTGGTCGCTTAGAAAGCACCATCTGCCTTTATCGCGTCTTCGCCTTGGCTTGCATCGAAGCTCCCGTCATTCATGGCCGGTATCACTGCCAGCGACGACGACGACGACGACGACAGCGACGAGACTAAGCCTGTCCAGGCTCACGATGTTACGACTTTTGCCTTTTTCACGATGGAACTTTGATTGAGGGTCTGATGGCGTTACGATAAGGACTTGGCTTTGCTTGGTACAGTTGGGATGTACATTAGTAGCTTTTTTCAATGATGTTGCGCGATGCAACGGACAAAAGGTCTATAGTTACTTCAACTTGTTGCCTTCTATAAAAAGTGGCTAAATCTGATGATAGCGACTTCGTAGCAGACTCTACAGCCAATGCGAATCCAAGTGTTTGAGGGCGGGATAATCCAGCAGATGCGTGTTATGAAATGAGGGGAAAGGCTCAAGTGCGATACAAGTTATCTATATATTGCATATTGTACTTCGTACAGCTTCGCTTAATACTTTTTGGTTGGCTTGATAATGTTCTTGACCAGAGTTTGGGATCATCTATCCATGATGACGCCTGAGCCTTCAGCTACCAAGGAACATCAAGTCCCACTCTCGTTGAATAAATAATCTTCAAAAAGACTCATTGACCAGGTCATCCTCTCTATGTTTAGGTTATGGCGCGCATATATTGAGTTTGAATGCTATTCTCTCTCCCCTCGCCACTAGCTAAGCGCGCCCGAGAGCCTAGAACAGATGCGGGCAGTCTTCATACTTTTCGTTGATATATTTATTATACGAGGTCTTTCCTCGACTGAACCCAGCCGCGACTTAAGGAGGCTATACAGTGTTTGTATCGTATTCAGTATATAGATGAATACTTCTGAGCCTTTTCATATGATTGGGCGAGTGGTTTAGTGGTATAATTCCTCTTTAGCATATTCTAAACGAATATCTAAACACCAATTTAGAGGCGGTCCGGGGTTCGATTCCCCGCTTGTCCATATTTTTACCCGTTACTTGGTTTTTTTTACTTGTTGTTTTATCTCCTTTCTTCTTTAATTTTTCCATAATCCTTCTTCCCCGGCCTTGTATGTTATTATAAGGTTGGGAAGCTATTGGTCCTCCCTTGTCCTACGTGCTTTTCGAAGTAGCGGCTCTGCTTTCATTTGCATCGTCATGGTTTTATTTGGTAAAGTATAAACTGCTTGATTGAATGCCAAAGTTGTGAAAACCAAGGGGAAGAAGTATGCACAGCTTTATCGGCATATGTTTTTGGCTCCCCGATGGCAGGATGAAGCAGTAAAGGAAGTCGCGGACGGTTTAGCGAGCTTCTCATAGGCTTGTCGCGGGGAGGAGGAGGAGGGGCATTGGCCGCAATATGACAGTCGTTATATGGCAGGCTTCTTTGCAATCCTATTCTTGGCTTTCGCGCCGTGCTTAGGTCGTCTGCATTCAACATGGTACACTTTTTTTCCCCATTGGCTCTTCCAACACCATGTTTCAACAGCAACTCGATCGGCTGGCACCTTAGCCGTCCGGCCAGTTCCTACAATAAGAACAAAGCACCGCAAGGGAAAAAAAAAAAAAAAACCTCCTCTCATACTAAATTCGGGGCCTTTCTCAAAATCATCGTGCACTTCTTCGAGGGGCTCAGCATACCACGTTCAGTGGGCATATCCTGGCACTGGGAACTAATACCATCAATACGAGAAAGCGAAAAGAACGGGATTTCCATGATGTTTTCAGATATGCAGGGCCCATATCGTAATCCAGGGAGTGGTGGTGGTGGTTTAAGAGTGATGAAGTGAGATGTGATGGAGTCCTACGTCAGCGGTCAATATACAAACAAAAGAGAGGAATACATACGCCGCCATAGAGAAATCAGGTCCTGGCCAATAGGCGAAAACATGACCTCCTATTTTATACATTGCGTAGAATAAAATTAGGCAATGCGGGAACTACTAAACCTTGATGGCGTCTAGTTTGTTGCGAGGAAGACTGCGCTTATTGTACGATGAAGCAGAATTAATTAATCCATCACATGGTGGTGCCCTCGGACCCAGTGCACGTCGTAGTTGTGGTTTGCCGTAGACAGTTCAAGCCGAGGACGTGAAGGGGTTATATAGGCAAATTCCAAGTTTAGCAGTTTGGTCGATGGAAATTTCTTTTTTTAGAATGCCGCATCCAACTGAATCTTGGATCGCATTGAGTTGATTCTCGCGAAGGCTCTCAGTTCTTTGTTTCTTTCCCCGAATCCAGCATCAACTTCTACATTAAACTAACGAGCAGTCCACGTAAAGGTTCGAAAAGACGCTTACCGCGACTTGTCGCAAAGTTCATCAAGCCTACCTACCATAATCCAGCACGACACAGCTCTAATATTGCCGTACAAGCGACTGAGTTGATCCATGTCAGATTTAAAAAAAGGGACGATAGGATTCTAAAAGGTGCTACCTGGAAAAGCAAGCTACGTGCCTTGCCTGCTTCACTTTACCCTCACCGTAGATACGATAAACGATGAGTAATATGAGAAGTGATGGCTCTTTCCTTGAATATTTTCTAAATAAACAACAAGGCAGTACCTAATAGAAGGTACGTAAACAAGGAAAGAGCGTCTGTTCCTTCCTTGCCCGGCATGCTGTCTGTCCCTCATTTTTTTCCTCTTCCTTTCCTTCTCCTCCCCCTCCCCTTCTCCTCCTCCTTCTTCCTTCTTCCCCCTTTTCCCTTCAACGACAAATCAACGCAAGATCTTTTCTCTTCAATACAGGCAATCAGTCAACCACCGAAGCCAGCGCAGCCACAGCTCCCGCCAGAGCCATCGTGCCATTGGTTTGCTGACACCACTACCATCGAAGTCACGCTCCAGCCATACTCCAAGCCCGGCGCCACGCCCAGGGAAGCCAAGCTCAAGACCTGCTCGGTCACCACACAAGAAGGTGGGGTTTCATCATGTAGCTTGGTCCATGACCAAGACGTCGATATACTTTGCGGCTGCTATATCCGACAGTGTCATCTTCTAGAACAAAAAGACCGGCTCCGCCCAATGCATAGCGTCAATGCTAGACAATATGTCCGCGCAAGCGGCAGCGCCACCGACAATGGCGTCGACAGCCAATGTCCAGGCACGAGCGCCAGCCTTTTTGAAGAACAAAGATATTGTTTTGCTATTTATTTGGGCACCTATTTGCAAGTAATCCTGACGTAGTCTCTAGTGGTGTCGCTAAACAGACCCTTCGTTTATTGTCCCAATGAGACATCTGTTGCAGCCTCTTGTATCAGCCAGGGAGAATATTCAACATCTCGACCATCAGTCAACCAATGTCCCCATTGCCCCCAAAGCCCGCGCCGACGCCGACAGAGCAGACGAATACTGCCGCAGACGCCGTCGTTGTTGGGCTGGTGGTGCTTTTGATGATGGCATCGCGCAGGCATAGTCTGACCCAACCAACCTCCTCGTCGGCCATCTTAGCATACCATAGTAGAGTTCAAACTCTATAATAATTAATAAGACGAAAACGAATTGATAAAACCTTCCAAGATTCTTAAGTCATCCTCTCAAACGTACACTGTGGCTGATGAAGTTCTCGTCATTCATATGGTTTAGACTCCAAGTAAATGAGTCAGCTGGTTCTGTGCTGTGTCCCATGACCAGTAACCCGACCCAGGCAAATTCTTACAAATGGAATCTCACCTCTACAGTACATTAGTCGATAACCTTTCCATTTTTATTGGAACTTTATCAATCAACTTATGGGTAGGTTAGGGCTTTTCAAGCACATGATATTGTCAGCAACCCATGTATATATTAATGGCCTATAGGAACCCCCTCCCATCGTGTCCCATACACCAACACATACACCAACATATACAGGTTGGAGAAACCTAAAAGCATGCCTGGAAGTTATTACATCAATACCCCGTCGAAAAGGACCTTTAATGTCGCAAGAAATACCACAAGACTATTCAAGTCATCACACCCAAAAGGTATGTCCCCAAAAATCAGCCAAGTCGAGGAGCGTACCACTTCCTCCGCGACCGAAGAATTAATTGATAAGCTCATGCTAAGACCTCTTGTCCGACAGCATCCTTTCCCAATCCTCCATCGTCGCGGTCCGTCGCCTGCGGCCGCTGCTACTGCTACAATGAATTTGGTACAGAAAAAAGAGTGGCTATTAGAGCTGAGTAAAGTGTTGGAGGCGCTGCTGGTGGTGCTGGTGAGGATGGTGGGAGTCATGGTGCTGCTGGTGCTGCTGCTGGTGTCGGTGCTGGCAGTGCTGAAGTTTTTTTATCTGCTGCTCTTCACCTTGTGGCCCTACGACAACTAGTAGGCACCAACAAACACAGCAGACAGCGCGCTTGTCAGCGTCTTAAACACGGCCTTGATGACAGCGACTGGTTTCCCATCGTCCAAGGAGAAAAAAAGAAGGAAAAAGGAAGAAAGGAAAAAGATACCACGGCCGGGGGTGGGCAAGGGAGGGAAGGAAAGAAAACATGTAAAGTCGACGGCAGGTGCAGCCGATCAAGGTAAAACGAAGAAAAGAACTGTCCTAGGGCGCGGCAATGTTACGGCTTTTATGTCATCACATGATGTCTTTCAGAATTTCAGCTTGACTAGGACAGTAGGATTATTACTTCTCGTATAATGAGAATCGAAGAAGAAGAAGAAGACAGAGAAGATAAAGGAAAACTTGAGTGCCAACTAGGTGATTTATGGCTGACTGTGCCTCGGACAAGGTTTTGCAAAATTGTAGCAAGCATGCTATAATGCTGACCACGTGCTCGTGTGGAAAGAAAGAAATAGGGCTATTACATATGGATGCTCACGTCCGTATAACTGACACTCCAAGTACGTTGTTTGGAAACCGACCCCATCTACCGTCAGAGTATAGTCAAGCTTCCTCTAAGTACTTGCATACCGGTAGCGCGCGACCGTCATCACGCCCTATCGTCGTTAATAACCTCCTCTCGTCGACATATCAGAGACCTTTATGGCTTGAAGCCTATCGACTATCAAAATGAAATGAAAGACTGAAATATATATCAAGCATCAGGGAAAGTAGATGCAACTCCACACAAAGCCTCAGAAACTAGGGGATGGACAATGTCATCTTTCTCAGTTTCGCGGGCTTATCCAACATGCAGGATCAAGCTTCTAGTTCAGCATAATGTTGCTGACTAACAAGCAAGGTGGGCGAGTGGTTTAGTGGTATAATTCCTCTTTAGCATATTCTAAACGAATATCTAAACCAATTTAGAGGCGGTCCGGGGTTCGATTCCCCGCTTGTCCATTTTTTTTTATTCTCTCTAATAATAATCCCAAGTATATTTCTCATCTAGTGGAAAATTATATAAGAAGGAGAGAAGGGAAACTATATCCGTTCCTTTTTTTTTTTCATCTTTTTTATATTTGCTTATATTATGCTCTCCATGCTTCCAACTCTGTCCTGATAGACAGCTTTTGGTATATTTCAATTGGCGAATGGATACCCCACGGACTGCATGTTTCTGCCATTCACTGATCTAGTATCTACTAACGTACTACTATACAAGGTGCTGGGATTAGTCAAAGACATTGAGGAGCTCAGGCTTGTTCCAACATTCAAGGACACCATGAAAAAGAAATTCGATAAGAGCCTTCCTCTACTTAAAGTACGCAGCCGCCGTATCGATCTGGAACCTGTTGACATTCCTTCAAAGAGCAAGACATAGGAAGATGTCATAGTTTTCAACTTGAGATACTTTTACAAGTTTTTTTTCTTAAAATCATTAGAGAATCGGAAAAAGATCTATCGCGGCATGGCCCAATTGACAGACGGCCCCATCTCAGAGCCATGGCAGACGTAGTTGTTGAAATTAATAGTACTCGATCCGCAACCGCCTCATTTGCCTTTGTGTACCCTCCTCCACAGACATCCAGCGGACCATACACTTTAATGATTGAGTACCAGGCTAGGCGTCCAAATAAACTTCTAAATAAGTAAAAGGCATCTAAATAACCATCCAAATACATGCCAAACAAGCGCCTAATATAGACTCAATATAACATCCTAAGCCTATCCGACCTGAGTTTCCTTTACCTCGGCAGAGGGGCAGATAGGCGTGCTATACGGCTCCGTAGGGCAGGGAGGGCATAGTAGTGCTAGTACCACCTACGAAAGACGTGAGCTTCGATAGAAGCCACGAGATAAGCACGAGGCAGCGGGCACCTTCTAGGCGATCACGACCACGACTAGAAGCACTACTACCATAGTGTATATACCCACCCCGGTAGTGGTAATGGTAGTGATGGCTTCGTTGTCGTCGGTGGTAGTGGTACTAGTGGTAGTAGTGATGCCGTCGTCGTTTTTCACGACTATAGTAGTAGTCGCAGGGAGCCTTGCCGTCGCCGCCGTCGTGATTTTCTGACTGAAGATTTTCCAATCATATGAATGGAGATTGAGGTGTCTGTTACTGTGATCTAGGGATCAGTATAGCTATTGACTTAGGGATAAGAGGGTATACTTACGCCATGTTGGAAAGAGATCTATCAGCACTAGTGTATGTGGAAGAGCAAGGAGTAGATAATGTGCTAGTAGCCTAGACATAGACAGAATATTCCGACCTAAATATACACCCAAATATACACCCAAATATACACCCAAATATACACCCAAATATACACCCAAATATACACCTAAATATGCGGCCAAATAAGGTCGGTATATTTTGGTACCGAGTCGACGGCGTAGCAGGAGATGTGCTGGCTGACGGCGTGCCTCTTGAGGTGTTAGTCTCTCTAGGAGAAGAAGAGAGGAGAAGAGAGAGAGAGAGGAAAAGCGAAGGGGAGAAAGAATAAATAGTCGTGGGTCGTCTAAGGAAGGCAAGTGACGCGCTCTTTCCATTTGCATAACGATGATTCGGGTTTTACTTTAAGCTAATGGCAGGCACAGCTGATGGCTAGTATTATAATGCAAGACGGCCATGCTAGAGATAGGTAGGAGTAAATGAGTGAGGACTTTTCTGTACTGATTTCTATATGCACGCACCTAAGTGAGATAATAAATGAGTCCTCTCCAGTCGTATAAATAAGCATCCAAATAAGCATCCAAATACATGCTAAATATATACTGAATAAGTATATATTTAGTTAGGGCACGGTACTATATGAACTTACTAGATATTAAATTACAAAGAATAAATCAGCTGCAAACGCAGACTATGCAAATGCTATCAACTCCAAGAATTTATCCGTAATATAGAAGATGAAGTTTGAGGAAAAGTCAAGATGGTAAAATTAGTGCGAGCGAAAAAGTGCGAGAGCGGGAAGGTGCGAACGCAGGAGGCACTGACGCTGCAAATACACACATATTCTAGGAGTAAAATGAAAAATTTCCTTAGAGTAGAGAGTGGAAGTTTTGATTACGGCCATGATACGCGACTTCAGCAAATTTGGGTACTTGATTCTATCGGTCTGACTATCAATATATTGCCTGCTCAGTCCACGAGCAATTCAGTCTAGGTGGAAATTTAGGATTATTAATTGATATTGCCTTGGCTTTTTTTTTCACGACGAGAAAGGGTTCGACGATATGTTAAAGTGAACCACCTTGTATATAACATTATTTCAAATTTGCATCAAGTAATGTAGACGGTAGAGCATTCAAACATAGCTTATGTGAGCATGGACTTGATGTCCTTGGCTGCTGACGCTCTTGCCATCATCATGGACGGACGGATAACCCTAAAGCTATAGAGCCCTAAGCCAGCCAAACTTTATATTTTTTTTTTTTTTTCATATAGGTTGACATCTTACTGGGTAATCCTCCCAGGTATATAATATTGGCATTATTCCCTAGATCTTCCCTCCAGAATCTTTCTTTCCCCGACAACGACCAATTCCTACATCCCCAACCTAATCATCATGGCAACTATCAAACATGTTCGAGTGGAATCCTGTCCTCTGCCCAAGAATCTTCCCCAAACATCTAGAATGGCATATTTTCCCGTATATTTCGCTCTCCCCATGCTCTTTCTAGCATTGGCTCTCCAGGGCCACTTTGCCCCCGACTTGCTCCAAGCCCGGCCCTCAAAAGCATTCAAAACACACGCGGAAATAGTCGCTGCCACTCTCCAGCCACGTAAGAAGATGATGACTGAGGGCAACTACTCTTGCCCAGGGTCCTGCGTGGATTTTGCTGTGGTCTCACCCGATCGAGAAGGCAAGGGTGGTTGGAGATGTCAGGATAGTTGCATCATAAGCGACTGGGCTAAAGATGCGCACTATGATATCCGCGTTAAATATAGCCCTTCAGAGCATGGCTCACGTTCCCGCCCTCATCCGATCTGGGAAGCGCATCTGCTCGTCAATGCCAAATATCCTGAGGACCTTGTACACAACGGTTTAGATTTGAGCAAGTATCACGTTTGGGCCGAAGCCATGCGAGGTTTCCTGCTCCGCTCTCACGATGGCAGCCAGAACGAGGCCGTGGATCGTTACATCAGCTTGCTGCCCGATCCGCCGTCCTGGTGGAACTACGCATTGCACTACGAGTTGCGAGACACCCAAGAGCCTCAGCCGAGTGAACATCCCGGTGGGATTTCGTCGTGGATAGCCACACTGATGGTATATGGTGCAGCTCCCGCTGACCTACTCGCGTTTGACCTGAGCCAGCTGAACCGTGGCAATATCATAAACGCTGCCGCGTGGAATAAGTTGGGTTTTCTCTTGCTCTACTACGACATTAACGATTTGTCGAATCAATTCAAATTCAAGGACGTGGACGCCATGGACTTAATCTTAATAAGCCACGACGCGCTAGGATAGGGGATTCCTCTAAAATGACGTCCATGCCATCAAAAGTAATGGCCGACTTGATTCGGAAAAGTCCCTTCCTAGAGAAGCATTACCTATTCCATGGATGATGTTGTATAAGCTCTCACAGAAAGAAAGGGGGTGTTGTTTTATTGCAGGGAGTTGAGGTGTTTTTCATCTGATATCAGGAGTCGGGGGGGAGGCTAGTTATATATATCCCCTACCTAAAATTTGATTTTTTCTCTCTTCCTTCTCACACACTTCTTTATGCCAAATCATCCTTTATCGATGTTTAGCAAATCCGAGTAGATGTTTTTTTTCGCATCAATGCGTCTCCTTGCTCAATTGTCTCTGACGTTGCGGCTCCTCGACCTTTCCCATTTCCCATGAGTGCGTGCTTATGACAGTGACCTCCCTCTCCTAGCAGAATATGCTTCTTCCCCGTTCGCATGGGATTGGGGTTGGGCGTTGACCTCATTCGATGACCCGGCGATGCAGCTCCGTTCGCAGGATGAAGAAGAAGACGACTGCTCGGGCTGCCGTCCCTTGCTGCGGCTGGGCTGCTCGTCGCGGTAGCAGGTGATGAAGTTGTAAACCTTGGCGATCTTGCCGAGGAGGGACATGGACTTGTTAACCATGATGGATAGATCTGTCTTTTTGAAGTCTCGCCTTGTTGGTCAAGGTCAGCATAGTTTTGATCTGCAGCGGGAACTCTTTAATAAGGGACGTACGACTTTTTGGCTTGGTTCAATGTCTCGATGGAAAAGGTATTGATTAGAGCTATAGATGCGATGCCTCCAAAGATTTTAATCAGGGTTATAGATGCGAGAAAGATAGTGATCAGAGTTACTGATATAATATTTTAAAGAAGATAAAGAGTTGTCCATCGCATTCTCTCGAACTAGATACCTGTTGGAATGAAAACGACTGGCTCTTGTTCAACTCTGTGAAGCCCAACTTTCAAAAGGTCACGGTGCCAGGGAGGAGGGCCCGGTGAACTTGTTTGCTCGTTATTCGCCTCGTCATCCTATTGTTTTGCTCGTCACAATCGCTTCGCAGAATAAGCTATTGTGTAATTGTTTGTTGTTCTTCAGTCACATGGGCACATGGGCTCATTTGCAGGTGCTTGATAATATCTGAACCCAAGGCTCTTTCACGAACTGTTAGGTCGGGGTTTTGAACCGATAATGGGATCTGGGAGTTTTTGAGATGACGGTTTTAGCTCATAAAATCTGTATATATATCGCTGGGCAAGATTTTGTCCCATCTTCATATAGTCACATGCACAAGAGACTCCCGCTTAACCGACTCGGCAACATTCCAAGCAACGGTGCAAAGGAAGAAAAAAAAGTGGCGGTGACGAAACGCCGAGTCGCAGCGCTATTTTCTTTTTGCATCACACGCACCGGTGGTTGAAAGAGGTGTTGCGGATGGGTAGATTGTGCCGCTGCGATGCGTGGGAGGATGATGTTGGTTACACTGTAGGAGGTGATGGAGGGAGGAGGGTTTTTGGTTGATTGGTTGGGACTGGACGTGGTGAGCGGCTGAGGGCATGGTGGTAACGATCGTCGGGAGGAGCAGGGAATACTCGGTATATACTTAGGGCTGACTCGAGGTGATTGCTGCGGTTGATAGAATGATGCCTATTATTCGTTGCGGGTGGTGGATTTCATATGAATTGTCCATATTAGCTATAATTTCGACACCATCACCTTTGGCGACAAAGGGTAAAAAACGGGTTCATTAACACTGCCTTTTCATATCTCTTTTCCTTCTTCTTTATTTTCAATGTACTTTAGTCTCATGGCATGGTTTGCTTTCAAATTACCCTGGGTAGTAACTGTCGGGCGTCAATGACGTACGTCCTCCCGACGTCTAAACTCGAACCCCTCATTCAACACAATACCAGACCCGTCTTATCCATCTACCAAATTCATTAATAATCACAGAAAAGTCCATCTGTTTGTTTCTTTCTTCTTTCCTTTCAGCAACTCTTTCCATTGAAGGCTGAAAAGCAATGGGACAAACGAGGCCTCGGGTCGTCAACGTGGAAGCAGCCCGTCCCGACCATTGTCCAAAACTCTGGCGTTGCTCGCTGTCCGCCAGCCAAGATGAGAAGTTGGTGGCCGTGGCGGCGTCTGCAGGCGCTCGGACAGGGCATGCACGTTTGACTGGCTTTGATGTCTGTTTACCCAGTCCGCCTGCTGGGTTGCCTTACGCTAATACAATATGCAACATGTGGACAACTCGTGTCGCACTTGGGCCTTTCCCCTCATCTAACAACACGCATCTGCCAACTTCTCCCTCCCTCAAACACTTGGGACCCGAAAAGTCCTGTTCCAGCTATTTGCTACCCGACGCAGTGCACTGACAGAGACATCTAAAAGAGGCGGTGAGATATCTTACCTTTGTCTACTTGGATATGCAGCACTCATGCAGCCATCTTGACTTTGGATTCATTGAAAGGACGGCGGATGAAATCGATGATATAAATGATGAACAAGCTGACATGATAGACCTTCACGAGGGGCTTATCGTCGAGTTCGAGTCAAAGATGTCTGAAATCATGGGGAATGAACGACAAAATCTTGACAACCTAATCAGTTTCTGGGAGGGCTACTTTCTCACGCGGATGCAGGAAGAGGTGGAACGGCTTTCCGGACACGATATCCCGGTCGAACAAAGACTCGGCGCTGAAGCCTTGGGGGTCAGGTGGCATGATCCTGCCACTGATCCAGAGGCTGAATCGAAACCCGACTTCAAGACCTACATACGAAGGATACAAGAAATTGGTTAGGATATACACGTATTGAATTACTATTGTATCAGAATACCGCATGACGTTTTGTTCATCACTGAAATCATACTGGAAAAGATGAAGAGCATATGGTGAACAAGCCGAATGAGAACTTGAAGAACTAGGAATAGGCACTGTCCAGCAGGATTTTTGCCCAGACCACAGTCCCCCCTGGGGGGCTCCAACATGAAAGCCTTGAAGCAAAGGCTTTCGGTTTTATCAAATAAATCAAAAGACCAAAGATGAATCACACTTTATACAATGTTATCCGCTTCGGCATTGAATAGCTTTCTATATGTATTATGCACTAAAATGGCCGACATCATGTACGACTTGCTTCTTCCTGATATTCCCCTTTCGCGTTGTCACACAGCCCGCTTATTTGTGCACCATATTTGGGTAAGGGTTGGGGTTGTATCTTCTTTGTAATCGCGGAGAGGGGGGGGGGGAGGGGGGTGACAATTGCAGACAGCTTATGCATTACGCTTTGTATCTTATCTATCCTTGCTCTGAGCCTAGATACTGCGCAGCCTGTTACAGGCGTTTGATGGCATTGAAAGAATATAGGATTTCTTGGAGCTATGCGATGTTATTTTTCAGATCAAATCCCGCAATTGATGAATATCGGGGAATGTGTATGCGAGGTAGATGGACTACAAGGTCGGTCATTTTGTAATCTTATTGATGGATGGCAAAACAAATAAACAAAAAATGGCGCTCAGCTCTGGTCGAGATTTTACATGAATGACTGCTTCTCACTGAATATCAAGGCCACCGACCAGGATATCAGCGTGAAGATTAGCTAAAGAAGGATATATACGGGGGACCTGGCGCGGAGACGCCGGGGCGGCGCCGGGAAACCGTGTTGTCCAGAGCAGATGCTATCAAAGAGAACACAGCTTACATGGCTTGCCGTAATATAGAGAGGTGCGAGGATGCAGATCCATCCTTTGACCAAGGATGTCGAATGAATGAAATGGCGAAACAACATACAACTCGTACTAGCTCGGGGAAAAGGTTGCTCCTAGACATTAGAAATTTCACATTGCACCATCGCATAGTATTACCACATGCATTGCCTTTATAGCGGTTAATCTACCATCAAATGGTGCCTTGTCGGCATCTTCTCGTAATGGCAGCAGCTTGCGTCGCATCACTATCCACTTTAATGCAGGCACACATGGAAACCCTGTCGATTCCCCCACGGCGCTTAATCGGCTTGCATGATTGGGTCGCGTTTGTTTCAACCTTGCCGTATGCACGAAGCCGTCGGCTTCGCCAGCTGGAATTATCACATCTCATAAATGCTCTTAGCGCCGCTCGCGTTTGGGGTCCATCCATCGTAGTCGTACGGAGTAATCACCATGCCAATATCACGCAACGACCGCGTCGAGATTTCTCCTCATACATCCGACGTCGTCAATATTGGGACAAATCATTCGAGCAAATGTGATTTCAATATTCTGATGCATTAGATGTTTCGTGGGAGATGAAATGGAGCTGGTGGTAGGCGAGAAGAGGAGGCGCGGCTCGTACGATACCAACGAGGGATCGAAACGGCAGGCACGAAGCCGAAGCTTTTCAGTCGAAAATGGCAACCACAGCCAAAGAGCTCCTTCCGTTGATGCTCATCGGACGCTTACGTACACGGACTACACGGTCGGCTGGGTTTGCGCATTGTCCATCGAGGGAGCTGCGGCAAAGGCAATGCTGGACGAGATCCACGAGACGCTCCCAGCTCTGAGCAACGACACCAACTCCTACACCTTTGGCAGCATAGGGAAGCACCATGTCGTCATCTGTCCCTTACCCCATGGGCACTACGGTACCAACAATGCTGCCTCTGTCGCCGCACACCTGGAACGAAGTTTCCCCCGCCTCAAGCTCAAGCTCATGGTCGGCATCGGAGGGGGGGTTCCCGGAGACGCTGTGGACATCAGGCTGGGCGACGTAGTCGTTGGCCTCAAGACGATACAGTACGACTTTGGAAAAGAACTGCAAAACGGGGGCTTCAAGCGCACGAGCGACCCCGTACGACCGCCCAAATATCTCTCAACAGCCGTCTCCACGCTGGAATCTCGTTTTGAGCAAACTCCCCCAGAACTGTCGACGGCGGTTACGGGTCTGATATCGGCGCGGAAACTGGGTCCGCACTACGGCAATCCTGGAGCAGACACTGACCTGCTATTTGATCCACAGTATGAGCACGAACCTGGAATGGACGACTGCTTGGACTGCGATAGTTCCAAGCTCGTCTTCAGAGCTAAGAGGTCGAGCGTGCAGCCGCGGATCCACCATGGCATTATAGCGTCCGGCAACCGCGTGATTAAGAACGCACTAGTAAGAGACGAAATCGCCAAAGAGTCGGGCGCCGTGTGCTTCGAGATGGAAGCTGCTGGACTCCCCGCGGACTCCAAGTACTTGGTGATACGCGGAATCTCCGACTACTGCGACTCCCATAAGACGAAGCATTGGCAGAGATATGCAGCTGCGGTTGCCGCCGCTTATGCTCGAGAATTCATCCTGATGAACCCCACGGCTGACCTAGATGAGGAAGGGGGGCAGATGCCATACATTGGTCAGGCGTACGTTGATATCCCTATCCTTGACATTACAGCCTTTAGATCTAACGCCTAATCTTGTGATCAGACGGCCTCAGTTCGACAAATGCATGCTGATCAGCAACCTACCTGTAGCTGAAGGTGCTTCCTTTGATGCATACAGCCAGGATCATAACCCAACCTGTCTACCTAATACCCGAGTAGACTTGCTCGAAGAAATATCAGAATGGGTTGAAACCTCACCCAAGCCTATCTTTTGGCTAAACGGTATGGCAGGAACAGGTAAGTCCACCATAGCTCGCACTGTTGCCAAGTCATTTGCAGACAGGCGCCAGCTGGTTGCCAGCTTCTTCTTCAAGCGAGGTGAAGTCGATCGCGGGAGTCTATACAGGCTCTTTACAACCATTGCAGCCGATATGGTTGTAAGATTGCCGGATACTGCCTTGCATATCAAAAAAGCTCTTGACCTAGACCCCCTCCTAAAGACCAAAGGCGCACAAGAACAGTTTGACAAGCTTGTCAAGGAGCCGTTGTGCATGGTTTCGAGAGACATCGAACCAAAAACCTCCGTCATTATGGTCATTGACGCATTGGATGAATGCGATGGAGACGACGACATCAAGCTTCTGATCCGTCTCTTTTCATGCGCGGCGGTCGCGCAGCCCGGGTGGTTGAAAGTGTTCATCACTAGCCGACCAGATCTCCCTCCTCGAGTTGGCTTTGAGAAGGTCAGGGGCACTTATGAAGACATCGTCCTACATGAGATTCCAAATCCGATCATTGAGCACGACATATCTGTGTTCTTCAACAGTAAGCTCTTGGAGATTCGCAGCGAGTATAACTGTTCAGTCCCCGAGCATCGGCAGCTACCTCAGGATTGGCCCAGCCAAGAGTATATAAAAGCCCTGGTCGCAATGGCCGTTCCGCTCTTCATTTTCGCCACAACTATATGTCGCTTCATTTCTGAACGGAGATTCGGCAGTCCTGATCAGCAGCTTGAAGAAATTATCTACTTTAAAGAGGAAGGCATCAATTCGACGCTAGACCAGTTGGACGCAACATACATGCCGGTGTTGAACAAACTCATCCAAGGCTTGCAAGGAAAGAGGCGAGAGAGGGTTATACGAGACTTCCGTGAGATCGTTGGTCCCATTGTCCTTCTCGCAAGCCCGTTATCGCCATGCACTCTCAGTCACATCCTGGACATTTCCGAGCCAAGAATCCATGGCCTACTGGATATGCTTCATTCAGTTTTACATGTGCAAGACGCTGTCATGTCTCCAATCCGGCTACTCCACCTGTCATTCCGAGATTTCCTAGTAGATCCCGAGAAGCGTGAAACAAATCTATTCTGGGTAGACGAGAGAAAGACACACGAGATAATGGCGGCCAACTGTTTCCGAGTGATGGACTCTCTGCATAATGATATTTGCAATGTTCAAGCTCCGGGGACCCGCCGCTCATCTATTAGTGCGCATATAATAAACCTGTCCCTGCCCCCAGAGGTTCAATACGCTTGTGTACATTGGGTCTATCATCTGCAGCAGATAGGTAGCGTGGTTGGAAAACAACTATCCGAACTAAAGAGCTTTCTTTCCAACCACTTTCTACACTGGTTAGAAGCCTTGAGCCTCCTCGACAGATCCGCAGAGAGTCTTACTTCGATTCAAACATTGCAGTCACTTGTTTCGGTACGTTGAGGAATGCTTAACAACACCATTTATGATGCTGATTACATCTCAGTCCGGAAATGATAGCGAGCTGTTGGAATTTCTTGAAGATGCCTCTCGCTTCGTCTCCCGGAATGTTTGGACCGTTGACTCCTTTCCGCTTCAGCTGTATTCTTCGGTCCTGATATTCACGCCGCGACTGAGTAAGGTTCGACTGACGTACAAGAGTCAAATACCCTCTTGGATACGTCTCAAACCGAGGTTGGAGGATAAATGGACTCCACTTTTACGGACTCTGAGTGGTCATAATAGCTATGTTCAATCAGCAGCCTTTTCGTTCGACTCCAAGCTCGTGGTGTCAGCTGGAAGAGACCGCGCGGTCCGGATTTGGCACACTGACTCCGGAAAGTGCCTTAAAGCACTTCAAGGTCATACGAGAGATATTCGATCCGTAGTCTTCACGCAGGACTCTAAAATTATAGCTTCCGCATCGTCTGATAAAACGATACGGCTTTGGCTTACTGATAGTGGAGAGTGTTTCAAGACACTGGAAGGTCACACTCAGGAGGTTAACTCGGTAGTTTTCTCACACGACTCGAGAATGATGGCTTCCGCATCGTCCGACAAGACGGTACGGATTTGGTCCACTCATACTGGAGAATGTCTCAGAATACTTGAAGGTCACAGGGATAAGATTGAGTCAGTAGCTTTCTCACACGATTCAAAACTCGTGGCTTCCGCATCGTCCGACAAGACTGTGCAGATCTGGCTTGCCGACTCCGGAGAGTGTTCAAGAAAGCTCGATGATCATACCAGTGCCCTTGCGTGTGTCACTTTCTCGCACGACTCCAAACTCATGGCTTCCGCTGCATATGATGCGACAATCCGAATCTGGGATACCGCTTCGGGGAAATGTCTAAGAATGTTTGACTTGCGCGGAGACAGGGTTTTGGCAGTCACTTTCTCTCCATCCTCAGAAGTTCTATTGACCGGATCAGAAGACGGGATAGTTCAGGCCTGGCACGTCCAGTCTGGAGAAAGCCTGTATAGACTTGAAGGCCACGACTACTGTGTCACGTCCGTGGCGTTTTCATACGACTCAAAGTTTATCTTATCAGCCTCTTGGGATGACACTGTTCGTATTTGGGATGCCGAGTCAGCTAAGGCCACAGAGCCGCCCCAAGGCCACAGCCAGATGGTATACATGACAGTATTTTCACCTGACTCGGAGCTCATTGGAACAATGTCGCTTAGAAAGCTTTACATCTGGAGTGCTAGGTCGGGGCAATGTTTGCAAAAGCTCGAGAATCGAACTGGGAGACTCGGAACTATTTGCTTCTCCTATGATTCAAAGCTCCTCATGACGTCGTCAAGAGAGAGGATTCATATCAGGCGTGTCAACTCTGGCGAACGTTTCCTTGAGCTCGACCTTCATGGCAGAAAGGTGGAAAGATGCATCTTCTCTCATAACTCTGAGCTAGTTGCCGCCATTTCAACAAACGATGTGGTTCAAATCTGGCGGGCTGAGTCAGGGGAGCGAATCCAAACATTGGATTGCCGCTTTTTGGACCATGAATGCGCTTCTTTAATGGGACATTCTTATTACCCCAGCTGCGAGTGTTTGGCCTTTTCACGCGACTCGAAGCTCATAGCTTCAATCTCTGCTGACGGCATTGTAGCGGTATGGTCCATTGAGTCCGGGAAACGCGTACTTGAGCTCAAAAGCCCGCGAGGACTGTATGCGACGGTGGCTTTCTCGCGTGACTCAAGACTACTAGCGACAACGTCAGATAATACTTTCTGGAGAAGCGAGAGGTGTAAGCAGGATGTCGAAAGCTTCAGATATCACGAGGCACTTCGTCAGCAGCTCCATGCATTGGGAATCTACTTTGACACGAATGTTGTTGGGTCAAATGTTCCTATGGGAGGGGCTGTCTGGATTTGGCGAATCGACTCAGGCGATTGCGTAGAAGCGATTGATCTTTCCCCCTCATCAGTTGATTCGGAGCCTTTACCGTGTCCATCTGCTACCAGGACCAGCATTTCAAGCATAGCAACCCAGGCATTCACCACTGAAGAAACAACCGGCAGCTGCAACTTATGTTCTAGCTATGAATGGATTACTTGGAACGGACATCATTTACTTTGGCTGCCAGCGGACGCTAGACCAGGAATGACTGAGCGGGTCAGTGCAGCTTCATCGAAGTCTACAGCTGCGATTGGGTGCGGGTCAGGGAGGGTTGTGATCATAGGGATCTCTCCGCAGGGCATGCCCAATTTGAAATACGATGGATAAGCAGCTTTTGCGATGCTAAACATTGGCGGGAATTCATCTTCACCTACGGAGTACTCTGGGACGTAGATGATGAGATATGGTGGAGCTTTCTATGTACCTCCTCGACTAGGTACCAAAATACGCCGATCTTATTTGGCCGCATATTTGGGTGCATATTGGATCGGAATATTCTGTCCATGACTAGCTCCTACCTTGGCCTTGGGCACGGAGTAATACAGCGGGAAGTCTAAGCGGTTCCCGAGATTTCGACCCACGTGCACGTCATCCACCTGGCAGACCCTTAATGGATGGTCCATGACCCTTACAAGTACGAATCAAATGAGGATACTCCCCGTACCTACTCCTAGCATCTCCTCAGCTTGGACGTGTCCCAAATGAAAAACGATCAAACAAAAAATCACACACGGACCTAACCCTCCGTTAAGATGGGCTACGAACTCCTCACCCCAATCCCTCCCTCGCGGCGCCGTTTCACACCGCGCTTCTTCATCATCCTCTTTTCGGCCATCGCGTTCGCCTTCATGCTCTTCCGCAGCCTCGTTTACGTCGCACCCTGCATGGCGGGCTCGAGCAACTGCTACCACGGCTACGGCAGCCTCTTCTCCTTTGACGCCGGCGATGCGCACAACGCGCGATGGATGGAGGCCATCCCCGACCAGACGCCCCTCACGTCGCTGTCCATCCCGGGCACCCACGACACCATGACGTATAACCTCACCGACAACGAGCAGCTGCAGTGCCAGAACTGGAACCTGAGCACGCAGCTGGACGCGGGTGTGCGATACTTTGATATCCGGGCGCGACTCGAGGACGACACGTTGAGGATATATCATGCCAACGGGTTCACCGGCTTCGACTTTACAGACGTATTGCTAGACATGTTTAGTTTCCTCGACGACAACCCGACCGAGGCCGTCATCATGCGCTTGAAGGAGGAGGGGACGCCGCTCGGCGACAAGAATGCCATCACTTTCGAAGCGGCCTTCAACTGGTACCGCACGTCCTCGCCCCTAACGGCCTCAGGCTCAGCCCGTCACTTTTCCCTCTACAACCCAAGCGAGAACCTTCCCATCCCATCGCTCGGAGACCTGCGTGGCAAGATCTTCTTACTACAAAACTTCAAGCCCAAGGACGATCCCACGCCGCACTATGGCCTGGAGTGGGAGGGGCCGCAGATGGCCCTCGAAGACTTCTGGATCATACCGGATATCTACCATCTACCCGATAAATGGGTTGCCATCCGCGACGCTCTCGAGAGGGCGGCCACTGCGCCGCTGGACGATGGGCTGCTCTACCTGGCGCATGTTTCCGCGTCAGTAGGTGTTCTTCCCATCGAGGCTGCGGCAGGACCCGTGAACAGGACCGTCTCGGGAATGAACGACATGACGGGGCAGTGGGTAAAGGACTACGACAAGGTGGATGGTGTTACGAGGACGGGCATTGTCATCATCGATTTCCCGGGCAAGAAACTGATTGAATCCATCCTGTCATGGAATCGCAGGCTGATACTATAATCTAGAGCCCTCGCGGGCTTTGCGTCATATATACGTACGTACATACATTCACATTGATTAACACATAAGAGGTGCATTGCAATCATGATATAGTCAACGACGGCACCGACTAGGCTCTTGTCATTGATCAAGTTGGCCAGTTGACAGTGGTGAACATGAGATTGTTTGTTTCGGCAAACTCCTGAGCGCTGAGCTAGGTGTCATCGCTGGCTTGGGTGTTCCAAGACGATAGCGGCATCTACGAAAATGGTGCTGTTGCTGACTGCTAGTTTCAACAGGCTCGCTAGCATGGCAATCCGGGAGCCGGAGTCGAGTCCCAAAATACTAATACGGCAGCTGATTTACGACTTCACGCCTTCAATGCCAAATCGAGGGATCCCTTTGGAGCAATGGAATTAGGGCTTTCACGGGAAGGTGGGTATATATACTAGTAGACAGAATATACTTTGGCGCAGAAGATATCCACGTCGGATAGATACTATATAAAGCTTACAATGCGGAGGGGATAAAGACACTAAGCTGCGACCCGGCGAACCGTGCTGGCCAATCGTTTGCTTTTCGTTGCCTTTTATTGGAAGTGTCTATAACAAGGAGATTATCAGAGTTGTTGCTGGAAATCAACGGTCTATCGACTTCCCTCCAACTCTTCTCCATCGAAAGCTTGCTCCTTCTGGCTGCACCCTCTTTTTTAAAAGTTGATCAATCTACTAAACCGATCACTGCCATTCAAGTATTGTGTGCTTCAGATCTTCAGGACGCCCAACGACCGACCCGCGAAGATTGCGTCATCATTGGCGCAACTTTTTAGATAGAAGACGATGCTCGGCTGCCACCTAATTCTGTTTTTGTCCTTTGTCCATGGTAATGAGCCAGACCTTGGAATCTCGTCATTGATGGTGAAATGGTGAATCGATGAAGGTGCCATCTTCTATGTTGCGACTTTGCCAGTTTTAGCCTGAAGCCAACCAGGGAAAAAAATAATGAATTCTGATGACACGGCGGACATACATGAGTGAGAATGCAAAATAGACGTTGTGGCTTTTTTTATCAAGGTACAGGTTAATTAAGGCAGCACACGAGCCGAGGCACCGAAACATCATGCTCAAAGATGACAAGTCACAGATAAGGAAGGCCTGCCGAAGGTTCATTCGGCCGAGGGCCATTTTTACTCTCAATCTCGAACAGTTCTAGCGTTTGACCATCAAGGTATATATATGCGTTGTACTTTATTAGGTACAGCAGTGCGTTTAAGTTTGGACTATGCCGTTGGGACGAGTACCTAATTACTTACCATCGTTATTGGAATTCGTCCAAGGTTTCTGCTCGCTCTGAAGTAGATGCCAGCACATGATAACTTTCGATAAACGTCATGGAATCGATACAGAGCGCGCATGTACGAAGTACTACGTCGAAGGATGACGTGGAAAATGTACCCAAAAGTCGGAGGCCGGAGACCTGGAGGCGGTCAGACGCATAGGATGAATACTGGAGCATCTGATGCCTCTCCAATTTTATACATATAAAGTCGGGCCCTCCCCTGCCGTGCGATACGGGAAAGAAAGCACAGCAAGAGGCCGATTGCCCGAAGATGTGTTGTTGGTGCAGGTCCGTTGACCGACACGAAGGGGCTCGCGAATGGGGCGGCGGTATGTACGGACTCACGGAGTACGGAGCCAGACTGGACAGACCCCCTGTTTAAATGGATCGTTGATGGACTCGATCGGACGCCTATCGTTACATCGAAGCATCTCATCTTATCTAAGACGACGACTACCAACCTCTGAACTATTTGAAGTGGGTGTCATGAGCATATTGGTCACCGTAGAGATGGCAGGATGTTGACAGCCACATTTGACGAGTCCTTTCTTGAGTCTAGACTGAGACCAACCTCGCACTTGCATGTGAACCATCAGGGATCACCTGTGGGACCAAGCGCGCGTCGATGCAGCAGCAGTAGCACGGAGCACGGAGTTTACTAGCAGAGGCCCCCGGGCCGTACAATAGAGAGTGGAGTGTTGAACTACTACCAATGGCTTGAGTGATGAAGAAGATACAATACGCTGAGGGTGTGAAGATGACACGAATCAAATTGCTGGAATCTATTATTTTGATGCTGGTGATGCTACTACTCATTCAGCCCACGTGACTTTTAATATTATTTGTGTGCGTACTGAAAATGGCAGGTTAAGCGGGGGACACAAAAAGGCAGGTTCCGATGGTTGCCCTAACAACCCTGTTCCAAAAAGGCGAAGCGTCAATAAACTTTGTCGCTGCATCAAACGCCAGCCAACGCCGTCCCGCCTCCAACTCTAATGCAGGCCACCTGAGAAGGTGGGGGTAGCTGGACATGGGATGCAACAATCCCTTGGTTACCAGATGGCCCTGCTAGGAAGAGGGCGCAACCTCCCTGATGCAGTGCAAGGCAAGGGACTTGCAGCCAAGCCAGCCACTGATCCATGCTCGTCTTTGTTTCTTCTGCTCTTCTTCCCCCGCAATGTCACCAAACCGTCATTCTTCAAACTTCCTTTCTCTTCATTTCCCCCCATTTTTTCTTATTCTTACTTTTTGTCCCTGATTATTCGGTTTAGCGAAACGGTCGCTTACTGGCTTGGACGGCACGCCCCGTCATATATGGCTTGAGCAACAAAAGCATGAATCGCACGCAGATATGAATTAAACAGCAAATAACGGCGCTCAATCATTCACCGATACTCTTCCCCTAGAGCAAGGATGGGGAGAGAAGTACCTACTTGCAGCCTATGGCAGCGATCGACATTGCTCGCTGTAGCCTTGTTAACATTTCTATTTTCGACGCCAACTTTGGCGCACAACTTTCCCTATAATGCCGCCCAGATTCTGATGCCCCCGGCCTGCTACGACTCTGCTTGCCAAGACAGCAGCACTGCCTATATCGTGTCTTCTTCTGGTGAATTCCTCTCCCTGGACTTCTCCAAGGTGGTGCAAGCAGGCCAAGGGCTTGAGCGAATCGACGGCGATGTGCCCTTCTCCGGAGCCGACGAGGCTTTCAGCGCGGTTAGAACGGCCAATGATACGATAGTAGTGTATGCAGGACACTGTGGCACTTCAGGCAAGACATGGACATGGAAGGATGGCCGAGGATGGGGCGAATCGAAGCTGCAAAACAACGATGATGAAGACCGCTGGGGAGGGCCATATTTCCTCGGAGGTTCGGCTGGTTTTTCTACGACGCTGGCGCCCACAAAGGACGAGCCGACTATATATAATTTTGGTGGCATGTGTGGTCAGCCAGGCGAGTATACTGCATCGTGGCAGTCTGAGGCCAACTACAGCAAGACTATGATGAGCCTGGACTGGGAAGATGACAGCTATAGCCTTCAAGTCCCCTCTCGTACAGGGCCTAGAGGCCCAAAACATGGCATGGCAGGCTTCTCTCTCACGGCGCTGGCGCCTAGCCTGACCAACATCTCCGGATCCGTTACCCAGCAGACGCGGCTCGTTCTTCTCGGTGGTCATCTCGAAAACGCCTTTATCAACATGAGCAGTGCTGCAGTCTGGAGCCTGCCTGCCGAAAGCTGGGACTACCTCGACTATATCCAGCCCCCTGGCGCCGGGGAGCCGACGGAACTGGCGGCAAAGGACGAGCGTGCCGTGGGACATCGCCTTGACCCAAGGTCCGGGCACACGGCAGTTCTCAGCGAAGATGGCAATTCCGTTGTCGTTTATGGAGGCTGGGTGGGCAACGTTGATAATCCTGCACTCCCTCAGCTGGTAGTACTCGAGCTGAGCCAGGCTTATAGTGGGTGGAGGTGGACGGTGCCAGATGAGCAACCTGATGCGGATGGCCTATATGGACATGCTGCGGCGATACTCCCTGGCAACGTCATGATGGTGTATGGCGGCTGGGAAATGGACGGCAGCACAAGTGCAAAAGTCCGGAAGAGGGCGGATGGGGAGACTAAATTCCTCAACCTGACTTCCATGGCATGGTCAACATCGTATACGAACCCAAGCCCCAACGAGGACTCCTCTTCTGGCACCGACAATGGCAATGCGTCTGATCAAAGTAGGCGCCTAGGTCTTGGTCTGGGGTTGGGACTTGGCCTGGCCCTGCTCCTGGCCCTGGTGTTGATCCTATTCTGCTGGCGATCTCGTCAAAAGAAGAGGCGCGAATCGCGCAACTCTGCGGTTGCTGCTCTCGCCCAGGACTCTCGGCACTTCATCCACGATGATGACAACGACGGCCTGGATCAAGATGATTTCTTCTCAACTTGGGGTCGAGGCGGTAGTAGCTGGTACTCTGGTGCCGGTGATCCTTATCAGGCAGGCAATCGGTCATTGGGATATGAGAGTCTGCGCGGTACCAGAGGCGGTGGGCCAGCAATGTCAGAGATCCGGAGGAAGCCTATGGCTGCGAGGCCACATCGAGGAGCTTACGCACCTGCCCAGACACATATTGGACCCGTCATAACTTCCGGTCATATTCATCCAATCATGGAGGCTGCCGAGGAGGATTACGACGAAGCACACAAAAATATCGGCGTCCTTGGTGATCCCTTAACACCTGCGTCCGATGCCCCATCGGATCCGTTCATGACGCCCTCTACCGTTCGGGGCCCGGTGTTTGGTGCACCAGGCAGGTCATCCGCTACTCCGAGCCCCGAAGCAGGAGTTAGAAGATACGACACCGAGGTTGAGGAATGGAACAATGGTGAGGTGGATGTTGCAGATGCGCTCTATAGTGGGAGAAATACAGGTCGTTCTGCTGGTTTAGTCTCGCCTACCAGGCGGGGTTCGCATCGATCAACAGGCACCGGTCGCCACGATGACGACTCAAGAACAGGATCAAACCTTTCCGAATCGAGTCTGAGACAGTCTCCAACAGCCAGACGCACACCTAATTCCGGAACTATCCTGAGTGGGACTACTTACATGGACAAGCCTAACAGCAGCTCTTCTTCAACGAGCTTCCAGACGGCAAAGTCTTCCTTCCATGCTCTGCAACAAGAAGGCCCGAGTCTACTTTTAGGAGGAACCTACGACCGCAGCCATGACGATGATCAGCAAGAGCCCAGTTCACCGTCGAAATCGAAACCGCGGCGTAATTGGCTAGGCTCTCTCCGCCGTGTCTTCTCCACCAATGGACGCGAATCCCCTACGTCTACGACGAGTGATGATGTGTCTTCTCAATCAACCGCTGGCGGTGCTATGCTAGCCACGACTGAAGATTCAGATGCTCGAATGGTCAGATTGAATGGCGAGCTACTTAGAAGGAAGAAGGGACGTCGAGACTGGGAGACGGCTGATGGTGGTGCTGGGGACGAAAGCGAGTGGGATGTGGAAAAAGCCGTAGAGAACAGGATGGTGCAGGTCATGTTCACAGTGCCGAGGGAGAGGCTGCGCGTCGTTAATGCCGACGAGCAGAATGAGGAGGATGCCGCAAGCATGAGAAGGATAAGCTCGAGGAGTGCAGAGATTTTGCACGCTGATATTGCAGGAGCTTCACTCTCATCTCCTATCGAGATGCATACCGAAGAGGCAGCAGCCCCTCTGAAAGATGTCTTCAACGATGCTCCGCTAAACAGCAAGGGCAAAGCCCCTATGCGCACTGAGGCGGAAGTGCTTGAAGAAGATATCTTGAGAGCTTTAACCCCGGCATCGACCTCTAACAGGAGCCTAGCCCGTTCTGTATCCCCGCTCTCATCGACTGGTTCAGCGCTCATGGAGCCTCCTATGCTTCACTTTCCCTCATACTCATCATTGCGGCCGCGAAGATATTCACACGAGACAGAATACTCCGGCAGGACATCGTCCCCATTACACACTGCAGAGGCAGTGAGAATGGAACGCCCCAAGACCAAGGTTCTGCGGATGGTGGACAGCATCGAGAGTGCACACAGCAGTCCCCAGAGCAGCCCCAAGAAGTAAAATTGCACGACAGGATATGATTTGGGATGCTAGACGAGACAACTGTATATATGATATTCGTGTACGAGCATGAGTGA
This sequence comes from Trichothecium sympodiale, assembly GCA_003012115.1. Taxonomy (NCBI): domain Eukaryota; kingdom Fungi; phylum Ascomycota; class Sordariomycetes; order Hypocreales; genus Trichothecium; species Trichothecium sympodiale. The sequence goes on along the minus strand of PXOB01000014.1, from coordinate 114,531 downwards.
ACGGGAGTTTGGAACTGGAACAGGTGCTAGGAACCACGGGACTATTCTATTTGGCTGGGGGTTTGTTTTTCGGGCTGGAAGGGCGATATCACTGTTGATCTGATGCATGTGCTTGGCTAGCTAGGGACCGAAAATGCTTTACGAATCTTTCTATGCAACTTTCAACCGTCATTGGGATGTGGTCACAGGCATTGAAGTGCGCTAGGCCTGGCCGGGGACACGTTGTACGCGTAGTCCGGATTGCAGTCGATACTAGCGCAAATGTATCTCATGATCTATATGGGGAGAAAAGTCAAAAGTAAGAGGAACACGTAGCGTTGTTTTTTTACCGTGTTGCATCGGAGGTTAATCCCTGTAACTATATAGTGCGGCAAATGCTGGCCACGTGGCGGCGTCCTCTTATTAATCAAAACCACGTCGTATTGGAACCTAATGAATCCATCACCCACCATAACTTAGGACAATATATTTGCCCTACGTCGCTTGTTGACATATTTAAAATATGCTATAATAGGCTCATGGCGCTATAATGAAATGTACAATATCGTATAACTGCCCTCTCTTTTCCCTTTCCCTTTTCCCGTGAGCGAGGATGAATGAATGATGTTTTCGGTCTTTTGGCATTGTACAGAAGCTCCTGCATTTTATCACAAGTAGTGATATAGTCCGAAGATGGTATATACGAGAGAGAAAATTCACCACATGAGGAGTTTGATCCGGTTGATGCAAGATGTTGAAAAAAGTTGAAAAAGGAAAATGATGATTTGAAAATTCTATTCCGATAGTCCCCGTCCCACCATTCCTTACTTCCACCTCATCTATCCCACCATTCCTTATCGCCACTGCCATATCTCCTTCTTGTAACCCGTCGTCAATCGTTTATCCTCCGCAAACACCTGCCGCCACCCCTCGAACCCATGCTCAAGCACATACACGGCCGGCCCATCCTCCGGCTCCCCGCCCCTCTCCCTCAGATACTTCAGCGCCGCCTTGGGACCTCGCTCGCTCGAGAGCATGCAGTGGAACACCACCATCTTCTTATCCTTGACCGAGTCGATCAGGTCGGGCATCTTCTCGCCCAGCTCGAGGGAGGCGAAGTGTTGCGAGCCGTTTATGTGACCACCAAAACGATCTGCCCTCTCATAATCAGTACGTGATCACAACCAATAAGCAGTAAGTTCAGGTAAAAGAAACAGGAATATATGTACCCTCGTCTCGGACGTCAATAATGGCAAAGGTTCGCTTAGGAAGCTCCTGCTCTGCCAGAATCTTTTCCGCCAGCGTCTTGGCAGACATTTTCTGGATATTTGCTACGGTGGCCATGGTCGTCTTTAACTACAGATGATATAATCGCAACTCTGATGCAAACATGAGATTAGGATGACATCTCTCTGCAACTCGAGCTGTACTACCTGAGAAAAGTGCACAAAAAAATCTCTCGTTGGCGAGTCAAGTAAATCGGTGGAGTCCTTCCTAGTGGCGGGGCGGTGATGCCTCCCAAAGTGCCACGACGATCTCAGCTGTACAGCAAGAGCGATTCTCGTAATCAAATCATGTGTGTTTCGAAATCATTAGTATTTCATCATTCTCCGACATCCGACGCAAAGTAAGCGCGAAGCCATAAGGGCCCAGTTTTCTTGTCACCCAATCCGAGGCTTCAGCCTCGTGATACACATTCGAGCCACTTACACCCTCCCCCCACACCCCAAATGACTCCTAAACTCTTATAACAATCAACGAAGCGCAATCAACTTCGAAATCATAAATATCCAAATTCGAAATGCTGCCCTACAAGCAGTAGGGCATGCTCAATATCCAGTGTTGGACGCTATTTATGGGTAAGTCAAAGAAACAGACGCTGAACATGACAAGGTATCCTGAACACCAGCTCTCCCAAAAAGAAAAAATCATGAGAAAAAGACTCATCCACTTCCGAAAAATTCGAACAAGAAGATAAAAGGCATGATAAGGATTTTGTCCATCTATGCCTTGCCAACCCAACCAGCATTGACGAAAAAGTCGAATATACGGCCGCCTTTTTGTGAGTCGAGTCTACAGATCTCCTTGGCCTGTTTCCTCTTCATCGTACCATTGGTCTTCAGGGATTCCCTCAAGATCTGGTCCTTGATCATCAGGTAAGGCTTCGGTTGCAGTCGCACTACCTCACACAGCTTAATCTCTTCAGGTGTAAGTAGCTGTAGACCAGGTGCACTATCTTGGCTAAGTTGCAAGGGCTGTACACCAGAGATGGGCTGAATGGGGATTTTTTGTCGCGGGGTTGCGTGTCCGTTGACTCCGTTGGTGGTCGGCTTCGCATCGCCATTGACCTCACTATTGGTTTGGCCTGCAACCCGAATAGGCAGCTCTGGGGCAACGAGCAACGCTGCACCACTGGGTGGCTCAGGGGCCGGCTGGTTCTTGGAGCGCTGTGAGCTAGCTAGACGGTCCCTGTCCATAGAACCCATCGGTATTGACTTTTGAATCCTGGCGGCCTTGTCGTTCTCGTACTTTTCTCCTGAGCGTAAATCTCCAACGCCATGTTCGCGCCAATCTTGAAGCTGTGCAATGGCTTGTCGCAGGTTAAGCTCATCCAATAACCCTTGGTTTAGCTCTTCAAAGTCCTTTTTGTTCATAATTCGAGCATATGGCTTGGCCTTTTGCAGCAAATCCTTCTCTTCTTTCGAGCGTTTCTTTTCAATCTTTGTGTTTTCCCGATAGTCGAGAAGATCATGCTCAAAGACAACCTTCTTTCGCTCCACACGCTGGGTCAACCGGCAGTTGTAGATCTCCATGACGGTGAGCTTAAGATCCATATCAGGCTCCAGCTCTCCAGTCCTCGGGTTTATGCCATCACCAGGGTCAAACTGCATGTGCTGCACCGCTTCTTCTGCATCGTTGGCGTACTCGGTCTCGAACTCGAGACGGCCAGGCATGTACCCTTGAATCTCGTGACAGCTAGGAACACTGGCTGTGGGCTTCGTCTTGGGTTGTAATGCCGGTGCGTTCTTGGCCGCCTCTCTGCGTTCTTCGATGCGACGTTTCTTCCGCGCTTGAAATTCCTCCCTAGGAATCTCTTCGGCCAATTCTGTGTCGTGAGGCGAGCACCGCTTTGGCAAGGGAAACGACGGTGAGTCGACGTATGTGCTCAAGTAATGGTCGCGAACTTCGTCCTTTTCACGGAACCCACCAATGTGATCTGCGATGTCTGCCCATGATCCCAACCCATATATCTCGGCGCCCTCGATGAGCAGCAGCTCCTCGTCGGCACCCCATTCCCTATCAAAAATTGGAAAAGAATTTTGCTCGATGACTCGATAGGGATGCTCGGCGGGGTCGTGCGCATTACGCTTCTCCCCTTTGGAGAAGCATGAGACGCAGAGGTCGAAGTCGGTACAGGCTGGGTCGGCGCATCGTATTCGGACCTGGGAGGATTAGTCAGGAAACCGAGACCGCTGACGCTGGGGGGAATTAAGATGCGCGACTTGGGGTAAATCACTTACGGTGGAGGTGATATCAGATGAGCAGACATCACACACAAACTTGACACCACCCTCGCCACCTCGTGTGACAGTCTTTTTGCGAATGACTCCCATCGCCGACTAATTGATAGTGGGCAGGATGTTGACGAGTCGACTGTGGGGAAAGCAAGGCTGGGGGGCTGGTGACGGGGGAAAGCAGTGCGGCTAACCGCGTGCAACGGGGTTCTAGACTCATGCAAAATGACAATGAGCAAGATGATGGGACAAGATCTACCAATTGCGAGGGTTTTGTCGATAATTTTCGGTTGGTGGTTGTGTCTGCTTGATGGCTGAATGTTGTTGCGGTTGCTTCTAAGCGGCGTACAGAGTAATACCTAAGGCGTTCGCGAGGTGATGCGCCACCAGAGGCTTAGCTACTGGCAGCAGCAGCCAGAATCGCGCCAAGCTCCAGCCGATCAACAGCTCCAATGAAACCAGCACTAGCCCGCTTATGTAAGTGTTCATCGACGCCATATCACGTGCAAGAGGCTTGAGGCTTGAAGTCTAACCAAATGGTGCAGCTAGTAGTCATGGACAGAATATTCCGACCCGACATGCACACAAATATGCGGCCAAATAAGGTTGGTGCACTCGTATTTTGGTACCGAGTTGTTGCAGGTACGAAATATGGGAAATTATGAAAGTAAAGATGGAAGGATAAACCTAGTAATTGAGTAACAATGATAACACGAAACCTTTACGTATGGAAGCAATCATATCTATCAAATATGCTGCTACCCAGAACTTGTCTCTCTGTACTTGTAAAGGAAAGTCCTCTTGCGCGACATAACTGGCGCTCACCTCGTGTTAGCTCACTCCGAGTAACACCGCAGAAGCTGCGCGTGGATGCCCCGCGTTTGTAAAAGGACAACCCCACCTTTACCACTCGGGGTCGGTGCCTGCTCAAGCGAGCGAGGGTGTTGGAATTTGAAAGACTTGCATACAGGACGTGAAAGTAGTCATTTCTCATGCCGAAAAGCTAGGCCGTTACCATGTCTTTCAGAAGAATGGTTTCTCACTCACAGTGCTTCACTAGAATACTCGCAAGACCTATGGATTTGTATGTCACAAGTCGATGAACCAACCAGGATACATCATACCTAGACATCAAAATCTGGGTTGGGTCACATTTTTTATCGCGTCTGGCCGAGAACTTGGCCGAAATTGCTCCAGCAGCAACAAGAGCCATCCTGACCCTGCATTTCGGGTCTTCCAAGGAGGGTAAAATAGCGCTAAATAGTGTGTCCCCCAGAATGGAGGAGAATTAGAGGAGAGGGGGGGGTTCGTCAAGCAGCAGCTTCGGCTTTGCGCGGCTCCGTCATGCTTTACTTAATTCTGTCTTGTGTCGTATTCAAGTAAAACTTTAAGACCTCATACTTCACTTTTTTGTCCTGTTTGGTAATATAAGATTTGTTGTGATTCGCAGCCATGCCTGAGCAGATCTTGGATGACATCTCCCACAGGAGGTACAACCCGCTGACGGACAGCTGGCTGCTCGTATCACCCCACCGAACAAAGCGGCCATGGCAGTAAGTTCGCAACTGGTAGTCACATCTCATAAAGAAGAATTAAAACTCAAATCATCGCCAGGGGCCAGCAAGAAGCTGCCGTCGCCAACACTCTCCCTGAATATGACCCCAAGGTGCGTACTGACTTTGTTCCAACCCCAACTTGGCCATGTCAAGCTGATTTTCCACCAGTGCTACCTCTGCCCTGGCAACTCTCGCGCCGCAGGAGACGCCAACCCTCAATATGAAAAGACGTTTGCCTTTGTCAACGACTACAGTGCCGTCAAGGAGCAGCAGCCCGACTACAAAGACGTAGGCGCAAGCGGCGATGCAGATGTCGAATCTCTGCTCCTCCGAGCCCAGGGCGTCAAGGGCGTATGCTACGTCCTGACCTTTTCCCCTAAGCACGACATCACTCTCGCCGACATGACCCCCGAGGATATCCTCCCCGTCGTCGAGCACTGGACTCGCATCTACGCCAACCACTTGTCAGAGTCAAACCCGCTGTCCAAGCTCACCAGCAAGCTCGAGCTTTCACTTGGGCGTGAAGACGCGCCGGTGCCGACTGACGAGTATCGCTACATGCAGATATTTGAGAACAAGGGCGCGGCCATGGGCTGCTCCAATCCTCATCCTCACTGCCAGGTCTGGACTACATCTACCATGCCCGAAGAGCCAGGCAAAGAGCTCGCGTCGATGAACAAGTACCGCGCCACCCACGGCCGCCATCTCCTAGAGGATTATGTGAAGCTGGAACTCAAGAAGGAGGAGCGTGTGGTCTGGCAAAACGATGCCTTTGTCATCGTCTGCCCTTGGTGGGCAATCTGGCCATTCGAGGTCATGATTATCCCTAAGCGCCACATCCGCGCCATTGTCGAGCTTACCCCTGCCGAGAGGCTGCAGTTCGCCGAGGCCATGCAGGAGGTGACCAGGCGGTACGACAACCTCTTCGAGTGCAGCTTCCCCTACAGCTCGGGTATTCATCAGGCACCGCTCAAAGGCACCGACGAAGAAATTGAGTGCTCGTACTTCCACATGCACTTTTACCCGCCGCTGCTGAGGTCCGCAACGGTAAAGAAGTTCTTGGTCGGTTACGAGCTCATGGCGGAGCCCCAGAGGGACATTACGCCGGAGCAGGCTACGCTTCGACTGCGCGACTGCGGACAGGAGTTGTACCGCAAGAATTTGTAGAAATCATAATAGAAAAAGGGGGGGGAGGAAACTAGCGGTGGCGTATTCATATATTGAAAATATTTCAAAATCATTTTGCCTATATGCTTTGCTAACCCAACTCAGTGATGCACGACAGAGCTTGCTCTTTAATTGTACTCGACATAATAATCGCGAACCATGGGCATCCAGATCAAGGCACAAGTCGCCAGGGTAAAGGGGAACAGCTGCGGCAGCCCAAAGGTCATGCTCTTGAACGCAAACAGCTCCGTGGCATAGTGGCCCAAGGCGACCACGTACGTCCAAATGGCAAGGTTGTAAACGGGCCCGACGTGCAGGTGATACGCAGCGTAGCATCGCACGATGCTGGTGATCAGGGTCCAGGTACCGAAGAGACGGCCGGCGAGGGGCGTGAGCTGGTCCGTCGCCTTGGGGTCCGCCTGAGCAGGGATGAGCTTGTCGACCGAATCCTCCGGGTTGAAGTTGGCGCTCGCCGCGGCGAGCTTGGGGTTGCGGATGAAGCGGCCGTTGTAGACGCGGCGGGAGAAGTGGAGGGTCGTGTAGGCTTGGACGCAGTTGCCGATTGAAATGGCGGACAGCTAATAAGGGGGGGGGTGGTGGCTACGGTCAGACGTGGACATCTTCTGGCTTGATGGTGGTGGTGGTGGTGGTGGTGCAACTTACGATCAGCATATAATAGGGCAGAATGCCGTTGGCGGGAGGAAGCATACTCTTGATGCTATCCATGATGGCGGCGATGATGAGATGCTGGAAATTGAAAATACCTTTTGCCTACTTCAATGGAACCTTGGTTCCCCAGAATTGTCGAGGAGTGCTAGAAGTAGCTTTATTGGAATCGGAAGTTTTTAGCTGTGCCCGACCGCGATATCCTCCACTTTTATTCAAGTTGAGAGACAGCCTTGGATGAGCTGATTGGGCACCGACTAGGTGAAGCTTTCTCCGGTTAAATTCAAGATATTAAATTCAACATATCAGGCGAGAATTTTCAGATATGGCACATATACTATTGAGCTTCGCTGTACTGAGATGATTAGCACATCACATTCCGCCGTCTCACATATGGCGCTGTTCTTTCTCCTGAGGGCTGCCGCATAGTAGCACTTACCCTACTGGCCAGGTGTTGATGGCGAGCAAAGCCCCTCTTGAGCAGCAACTAAATACCTACCAAGCACATGACTCTTCATAAACACAATGATTTAAGGGAACATTATTCAATTTTGAAATTTTGCTACAGCATCTGTCATTCTTTGGAAACTCGATGATTCTTCGTGTTTAAATAACGCGTGGCTTTTGGCAGGTCTTAGGGATATGCATGTTATATTTCGATTAAATTCAAACGAGTAATTATATGGCAACGAATTTCTGAAGATCAACAGAAATCTTCCATTTACGCCATCTTATCTATCTCCCCAAAAAAGACCTCACCCTCTCTCCATTTCTTATCAAAGCTTAAAGTTTTGCAGGGCGAGAGTTTTCGGGTACCTTGAAGCGGAGCGGGATGGCGGGCAAAGCTTAGCGCACAAGAAGAGTCCTGGATGTATGGGCATGTATGGGCATGTGAAAGAACCTGTATGTACGGAGTACACTTTGCCCAACACAGAGACAAATAGGTCACTTTCCCAACAAGACTGAGTGAAGAGGATGACTTATATTTTGGCGACAGATAAAATAGCAAGTACTATTATTGTATTCAACTCCTTGAAACTTCTCTGCCACAAATGTTAATTTCGGAAAAGAAAAAGAAAAGGCCTTCGGTTTCTTGCTACGGTACTACCGCCGTCGGAACGGGATGGAGGGGTGAGTGAGCTGTTAGCGCAAAGATTTGAAGATTGAATTTGGTGGGACCTGCCGTACCAACCTTGTTTTGCCATTTATTATTTAATCTTCCACCTCCTACCTGCCTTTTCATTATTTGGATCGTGAAGCAAATAACCACGGTCTCATCATGGATACCGCCATCGATTTCCTCAAGTCTGTTCCGGCGCCTGTCCAATGGGGGTTGGCTTTCTATGGCTCCCTCGTTCTGGGCACCAAGGTCTTGAGCTACGTGTCGCTCGTGCTGAACTCTTTCATCTTGGGCGGCAGCAGCGTAAGTGCTGTTCTATCCTTGTTTATGGTTCTGAAGCTGACTCGAAGGCATCGTGTAGCTTAGCAGATATGGCAAGCCCGGCTCCTGGGTCGTCATCACAGGTGCCTCTGACGGCCTCGGCAAAGAATTTGCGACCCAGATTGCCGCCAAGGGCTATAACCTCATCCTCGTTTCCCGCACCCAATCGAAGCTCGATGCTCTTGCCAAGGAGATCGAGGGAAAATACTCCTCCAAGAATATTCAGATCAAGACCTTGGCCATGGACTTTTCCAAGGACGACGATCTCAACTACAGGCGACTGGAGGAGCTGGTGGCCGGTCTCGATATCAGCGTCTTGATTAACAACGTTGGACAGAGCCACAACATGCCCGTTCCGTTCCTCGAGACGCCGAGCGAGGAGCTTCTCAACATCATCACCATCAACTGTATTGGCACGGTTAGGGTCACGCAAACCATCGCCCCCATCCTGAAGCAGCGCAAGAAGGGTCTCATCTTGACCATGGGCTCTTTTGCCGGCTGGACCCCGACTCCCTACCTTGCGACTTACTCTGGCAGCAAGGCGTTCCTTCAGCACTGGAGTTCCGCCCTCGCCGGCGAGCTCGCCGACGATGGTGTCGATGTCCAGCTTGTCCTCAGCCATCTCGTCACCACTGCCATGAGCAAGGTCCGCAAGCCTAGCTTGCTTGTCCCCAGCGCCCCAAACTTTGTCAAGGCTACCCTTGGCAAGATCGGCTCTGGCAGCTATCAGACTGCCTCCAACACCTTTACCCCTTGGTGGTCACATGCTTTCATGCTGTGGTTCATTGAGAACCTCGCTGGCGTCTTCAACCCCATTGTGATCTCTGTCAACAAGAAGATGCACATTGATATTCGCCAACGCGCACTTCGTAAGCAAGCGCGCGAGGCGAAGAAGCAGTGAATGATTTTGTTTTTGGCTACATTACGATTGGAAGGAGTATGATGTATGAATGAGAAGTACTGGTGTAGAAAAAAGCGTTGAATGACTGCATAGTTGTATTTCTTGACAAAGGACCTCGAAGGTTTGCGCTTGAAGCATTGACAAAATCTTCAAAACAATATTTGGTGAAGATTAAAAAACAGAAAAATTTACAATCTATATTTCCTATACATTATCGCATGCAAACATGTCCGGGAAGGTGTGCACAATTCTTCAAACATCAATTGATAATTGTATAGCTTTTATATGTGAATCTTTGTTCTCTCTGTTCTCACTGATGGGCTCTTTCGGGTGCTCCGACTTGAACAAATCGACGGACCCACTATAAAATTAGACCGTGTTGTTCTGGCGGCCAGCTTAGGTTCTTCCCAACCACCACGAGTAGCATCCATTATCGCATCTACACCGTCGCAATATAGAGCTGCCGTAAAGCTATCACGAAAGCGTGGCCACTTCGAATAGACGACAGGGATCGCGCGCCAAGCTTGATTCTAGCGGCGCAGAGCTTTCGTGGTCGCAGCCGTACGCCCATTGTTCCCCAGCCACCGCGAGATAGTTCAAGGGCGTTTTCTCATGGGCGTCTTTGCCTCGAAACGCTCAACCTCGGACCGGTCGACGTCGAAAAACCGCGACAACTAGGGCCCATTGAGGCCCTCGCAGAGCTCTACGAACCATGTCGTTCCCCCAGACCACGCCGATGCGGTCGGTACCCGGCGCGTTCCTCAACACACCTGCCGTCACAGCTCGATTCCAGCAGCAGGCAGGGCCTGACCCCACGCGACGACAGCTTTTCCCCGTGTCAGAAGGTTCCAGCTCATCGGCCGCACCAGTTAGAGGCAATGCGGCGATGCCTGGGACGGAGCGACAGCTGGGTAGCTTGATACCCGAGAACCCGACCCCAGCGCCGCCTGTCGAGCAGTTACCGCCGGTGTTGAAGGCTGCCAGGGCCATCAACCTTTTCCTCCAGGCCGATGAGAATTTCCCCGAGCTAGATTCGTACTGCAAGCGTAAGTTGTCCGAATTCGTGTTGATCAATGCCGTGTGCGATGCCAGTGCTGACCGATTTGATTCTAACAGAGGGCTGCTCGTCCGAATATGAGCTTTTGAAACCTGACGCCGCCTCGGCACCCTTCCACAAGACGCAGATGTACCCAATCCCGAACCAGGTGTTTGACCACTACAATTCGGGAGAGCTTCAGACTCTGATGGGATTGTTCGCCGAGATTAACCATGCGTGGGTTGTTATTGACAACTCGCTCTTCCTCTGGGACTACACGCATCACGATCCCGAGCTCATTGGCTTCGAAGACCAGCCTCACACGATTCATGCCGTCGCTCTACTCCCGCCCAAGGCAGGCATTTTCGTCAACTCCATCACGCACATACTGGCCGTCGCCACTTCGGCAGATATGATTCTGCTGGGTGTGTCAGCCACAGAGGCCCCCTCCGGAACGAAAGCGGTCTCCCTCTACCAGACCAAGATGGTTCTCCCGCTGCGAGGCGTTGACGTGCGTGTTATTTCCGGCACGGCTGATGGACGCATCTTCTTTGGCGGTAGCACGGATATCGACGTCTACGAGCTCTACTACCAATCGGAGGAGCGTTGGTTCTCCAACCGTTGCGGCAAGATCAACCACACGACCCATGGGTGGTCATCAATGGTTTCGCCTGCGACCAAGTTGTGGACGCACCAAGAACCCGAGTACCTGGTGGACATTGTCGTCGATGACTCCCGGAGCCTTGTCTATACCCTATCCAGCAAGTCTACCATCCGGACCTATCATATGGAGGCGCCAGACAAGTTGAGAGAAGTCATTAAGAAGGAGAAGTTTCATTGTCTGAGCGATATTGCACATATGATTAACAGGTCAAATCTGCTGAGCGACCGAATGAGCATTTTTTCCATCAGCCCCATCTCCAAGCAAGAAGCCTCAAAACTGCATCTCATGGCCTTGACCAACACGGGCTGCCGTCTTTTTTTCAGCGCTACCAACACCTCTTCCATCTTCTACAACCCCCAGTCTAACCTGGCTCCGCAGAGCATGCAGGTTCAGTTCATCAAGTTCCCTCCCAGCGAAGGCGCCAGGCCATCAGCACCTGGCGCTGAGTCGCTGGTGAATCCCGAATCGCAGATGCTTCTAGGAAGCAGATTAGGTGCTCGGTTCCCACCCGGGTATCTCTTTGACTTTGTGAGCAAGGACAACAACAGTGACCAGCTGTTCGTTTCTACTCCTGAGACTGGCCGCATCAAGAACAGCTCCTCTACTGTGCCCCCTAAATACGTCGAGAGCGCGACCTGGATTGAAATTGGTAGCAGAGCTGAAGCCGTTGGGTTGATAACACCGCCCTTTGCTGCAGCTGGCCACCCTTGGGGCTTTGGTAACGAGCTGGCGGTCCAGTTCGATGACCCTCCAAGTGAATTTGCTGTTCTGACAAACACTGGTATTCACATCATTCGCCGCCGACGATTCGTGGACATCTTTTCTGCCGCTATTCGGTCAGCAGTGGGTGACGAGGGTTTCGAGCATGTGGTCAGAGGTTACCTGCAGACGTACGGTCGCGTAGAAACAGTCGCAACCGCTCTGGCTGTTGCCTGTGGACACGGAGGCGACTCGCGGTCTGGAGCACCCCGTGCTATCGACCAGGCCACCGAGGAGCGGGCCAGGGCAGCCTTTGTCGATTATGGTGGCCAGCCGACCATCACCGAAACCGACGGGGTTACTCTTACGACAGACGCAGTAAAGTTGTCATCGCGTCATGACGCTCTGGCACTCTACATAACTCGCCTGATCCGCAAGCTCTGGAAGGAGAGGGTGATTACCATGGGCGTAGCTGTTACGGGCGGTCTCGCCATCACCTCAACCGTCCCTACCGCCAAGCTAAGCAGCATTCAAGAGAACCTTGAGCGCCTTCGCAAGTTCCTAAATGCGAACCGCGGTCTGATCCAAGGGCTCTCTGGCCCCTCAGACCTGCAGCGTGTCTCAACTCGTCAGGAGGAGGTGGCTCTGCAGGCTGAGCATCAGGCTCTGCACGCGTTGCAGAAGCTGATGGAGAGCATCTCGGAAGGCATTTCTTTCGTCCTCATGCTGTTCGAGGAGCGCGTTGCAGACATCTTCGCACAGCTTGACGAATCTGCCGGTCAGCAATTCAAGGAGCTTACCTATGAGCGCCTATTTTCCCAGCCCGAGGGCAAGGACTTGGCGAAGCTCGTCGTCAAGGCGATTGTGAACCGCAATATCGAGAGCGGTTCCAACGTCGAGACAGTTGCGGATGCTTTGCGCAGGAGATGTGGCAGCTTCTGCAGTCCTGACGATGTGGTCATCTTCAAGGCCCAGGAGCAGCTCAAGCGTGCTTCAGAGCAGCCCCTCAACACTAACATGTCAAGGACTCTGCTTCACGAGAGCTTACGCCTCTTCGAGAAGGTGGCCGGTGCTCTTTCTTTCGCCAATCTCCAGACTGCGGTAGAACAGTACGTGGACCTCAAGTACTACGCTGGCGCCATCCAGCTGTGCTTGGTGGTCGCCCGTGAGAAGGACAGGGGCAACAGTGCGTTGTCGTGGATCAACGACGGAAGACCTGCATCAGATCCTCGTGCGGCAGCGTTCGCCGAGCGCCAGCGCTGCTACGGCCTTATCCACAAGGCGCTGCTTCAATTGGACGCTGCTTCCGGCAACGAGCCCGACACCATTGACGGCAAGTTGACGTTGATGGCTACCAAGCGCCTCGAGGCGTACAACGTCGTCAATGAGTCTGACGACGAGGTGTTCCACTTTGATCTCTACGAGTGGTACATTGAGCAAGGCTGGACTGATCGCATTCTCGCAATCGATTCTCCGCACGTTGTCACCTTCCTACAACGCTTGGCCGCCGAGCATGTTGAGCATGCCGATCTGCTATGCCGCTTCTACACTAACCGCAGCCGCTTCTTTGACGCGGCCGAGGTCCAGGCTGAGCTGGCCAACTCAGACTTTAATATCGGCATTAAGGATCGCATCCGGCTTCTGAGCTTGGCCAAGGCAAATGCCAACGTTACCACCATGGGTGTTAGCCGACAGGCACAGCAGATACTCAATCACGCCGTGTCAGAGGTGCTCGAGGTTGCCAACATCCAGGATGATCTTTTGGAGCGTTTGAGATTGGATGATCGTCTCACGCCAGACAGGGTTCGAGAAGTCGAACAGGCGCTCGATGGTAAAATTCTTAATCTTTCAGAGGTATGTTTCCCCCTTTTTTTTCTGTATGGTTGTTTATACGTGGCGGATACTAACTTGCTGCAGCTGTTCAACGACTTTGCCGACCAAGCTGGCTACTACGATGTCTGTCTGCTCATCTACCACGTTGCCGATTTCCGTAATGCGTCTACAATCCAGGTCACGTGGACGAACCTGATTCAACAAGTTCACGAGGAGCTGGTTGCCCAGCACGAGGCGGCGGAAGCGGCTGGGCCTGGTGCACCAGTTCCTCCCATGCCCTATGAGGCGGTAGCCACCAAGATCAACTACATTGCTCACCGCGTATCTCTCGACAGCTTCGTCTTCCCCATCCAGACTCTTCTACCCGAGCTCTGCCGGTACTCGGTAGCCTACCAGCAGGACGCGACCATCGGCGCCGATCCTACCTGGCCCATCGAGCTGTTCCTCAAGCTTCGCGTGTCGCATGACATGATTGTTCGCGTGCTTGAGAATATCTTTGACACCCAGGACTACGGTTTCAGCGGGTCGGTTCGCAACCGGGTCATTGAGCTTATCGTTTTTGTCGTCCGTGATTGGGTCGACGAGGTTCGTCGCACCGGCGGCATCAGCAAAGGATCTGCCATTGGCCCTTCTGTCAGCGACCTTCTTGCGCGGTGCGAGTCGGCGATGCCTGCCCCGGGGAGAGGCAGGAACGACGGCGGGAGGGATCTGTCGGACATAAGGATGGATCTGCGGGCGTTGAGGAGGGAGGTGGCGGCGCTGGTTGAGCGCATGCCGGCGGGGAGTATGAGATTCGCTTGAAGAGGGGGGGTGGACGTATGAGATAGAATGAAACGAGACACTGTGATTAGATTAGTTCTGGATTGTTCACATGGGATTTGGGCAAGATTGTGTGTTTTTTGGTATTACTGCTGCTTGTTGTCCCCTGAAGTGTAAAATGTTCAAACGAGAGAAGGGAAAAGGGGCGGAAAAGGGCACGTGATGGCGCCAAAGGTAAACTGGGCTGTTTTATATGTATAGTTTTTTTTTTCTGATTATTGTTTTTTGTTTCTTGTTTCTTGTTGATAGCTTGTTAATATAGTCTGGGCACAGAAGTCTGCTGCCCGGGGGGAATGACAGGACTTGTTTTAGTAATGATGTTATCGTCTCGCAGATCTGAGAGGGCAGTGGGAGACAAACAACGCATAACACACATACACTTGATGAGAAAAGCTTAGATCAGTTCAAACGTATATTCATCAAACCAAGAACAACGAGGTATCAAGTTTAAATTCCCAAGAAGACGATGAATCCGCTAATAAAACGTCAACCCATGAACTCCAAACCCCCGGTACAATCCCCCCTAAAGACGATATCTGCTCATCTCATGCGACGGGGTAGTAGTAATTGAGATGAAAAGACACAAGACACTTGACCCCCAACGCAAAGAGAATCGCAACGAATGTAGTTGGAATCGAGGGAAACGTCCACTAGGAAGAAATAAACAACATCATCTTTATTAGATGGCATATCAGCACCAACTACCAAGTTGATTGTGACTATAAATAGCTATGCCTCTCGTGAGTCTGTCTATATAAAGATCATGATGGAGAACGAGTCCCTTTACCTAGACTCGTTAATCTTCACCGCGCCTTTTTCCAAACCCAAGGCGGAGAAAGCAAAAGAAAAGACCCAGACTTATTTACGTTTTGCGAGTTGCAGCCTCATCGGCTTGTAGAAACGTTTGCCTGGGTCTTGGAAGATTGCCCGCGGCTGCGTACAGCTGGCAAACAGCACTCACGCCGCCCTCAAGGCATCCAAAAGCTTTGTAATGTTTTTCCTGATCATCTAACCCCTCTCATATTTTATAATCTTTCCCTTGTTCTTCCTTCTCTTTTCTTTTCTTTCATCATTCATCTGCAACCTCTCTTCAGTTGCATCACGATAACGTACCTCTCGACTTGCCATCACGTCCAAGTCACCCTCTCTCACACGTTTCAGCTTTCATTTCAGAAGAATACCCTCGCATTTTGCACACCATACTCTTTCTTTGCTTCCCAAGAACCGCACTCGGTTGCACAGTCCCCTCACCATGGCTGGAAGCAAGGCCAATGGTGGCGGCAGCCTTGGAGACCGTCGCCTCCTCGACAAGATTGACAAGTTGAGGGAGCTCGGCATCTCTGCCGATATATCCCTGCCCCAGGTAAGAACCTCTTCATTCTCATTGGATGGAAACACGATTTCGTTTCTCAACCTTTTATACTGATGCGGAAGAAATTTAGATGGTGGTTGCCGGTGATCAGTGTGCCGGAAAGTCCAGCGTCCTCGAGTCCCTCACCGGATTCCACTTCCCCCGTGCAGTCAATCTCTGCACTCGTCATGCCACCGAGATCATCTGCCGCCGCGAGGCGGTGGAGAGCGCCACCATTTCCATCGTCCCCCACGACCCCAGCCCTGAGAAGCTGGCAATGGCGAGCAAGTTCCGCCATGAAGTCGGGTCCTTGGACGAGGCTACCGTCGCCAACATCTTCGAGGAGGTATGAAGCAATTCCATTCCATTCTATCCCAATATGAGCCAAGTAGCTAATAAGAGTCTAGGCTGCCGAAGTAATGGGCATCGATGCGGGAAGCGCTTTCAGTCGAGACGTGCTTCGCGTGGAGATTAGCGGCCCCGAGGAAGATCACCTCACCGTGATTGATGTGCCTGGCATGTTCGAGAACCCGACCGAAGGTTTGACGACAAAGGACGACATCGAGCTGGTCAAGTCCATGGTCAGGGACTACATCAGGGAGTCTCGAACCATCATCCTCGCAGTTGCCCCTTGCAACGCCGACATTGCGAACCAGAAGATCCTGACCTACGCGGCCGAGTTTGACCCAGAGGGCCGCAGGACCCTCGGCGTCCTCACCAAGCCCGACCTACTGACGGAGAACGCGACCAAGGCGTCCATCATCGCCCTGGTCCAGGGCAAGCGCAAGGACCTGCAGCTAGGGTACTGCGTCGTCCGCAACCGCGGCGCCGACGACACCGGTTCCTCGATGGCGGTCCGTAACCAGAAGGAGAAGGAGTACTTTGCCACAGCGCCGTGGAACACCCTGCCCAGCGACAGACTCGGCATCCCCGCCCTCCGCACCCGCATCCAGTCTCTCCTCATCGACCGCACCAAGAGCGAGCTCCCCAAGGTCCGGGACGAGATCGCCGACAGGCTGAGGGAATGCCGCGATAAGCTGCAGGGCATGGGCGACAGCCGCTCGTCGCCCGAGGACCTCCGCAAGTTCCTGGGCAAGGTCGTCGCCCACTTCACCATGCTCAAGAACTGCGCCCTCGACGCCTACTACAGCCGCGACACCACGTTTGAGACCAAGCCCCAGATGAAGCTGGTGACGCGCATCCGCGAGATGAACGAGACCTTTTCGTAAATCATGCAACGCAGGGGGCACCACATCAACTTTTCAGGCGAGGCCTCTGATGAGAAAGAAGAGGAAGAAGCCGGCGGCGGCGTCGTCGTAGCCACCCCGGATACCTTTTATGACTTGAAGCTCAGCTTCTCCATCGAGGATCTCGATCGTGACGACATCAACGACATTCTGGCTGAACCCTTCTACTGCCAGCTTCCCCGAAACGGCGATATCATCAAGTACCTGGAGAGCCTCTACAAGTCCTCGCGAGGAAGTGAGCTCGGCACAGTAAGTTTCTCCTTTTCGCGGTCCTTTTCTAACTTGTTTTCCCGACTTTGCTCCCTCTTCTCATCTCGCCCTACTACTACCCCTGTTGCTGTTGTTGATGATAATGATGTGCTGACCAAAAACCCGCATCAGTTTGGCGCAGAGATGCTCGCGAGCGCCTTCAAGACCCAGGCCACAAAGTGGCGCCCCATGGCCCTCGCCCACGTCTCCAACGCCATCGCGACGGTCCACCAGTTCGTCTCCGACGCCCTCCAAGAGTCGTGCGCCGACGACGCCGTGCGCGACGAGCTCTGGTACTTCATCACCCCGCACCTCCGCAGGTCCTACCAGCAAGCCATGGACCACGCCAAGTTCCTCCTCAAGGTCGAGCTCGAGGGCAAGCCCATGACGTACAGCCCCGTCTTCGAGTCGTCCCTCACGCAGAGCAAGCAGCAGGGCGCGGACCAGGTCAAGGAGACCATCAACGGCGAGGCCAAGGCCGAGACGCCCAACCTGCAGCTCATCAGCGAGAGGCTCGGCAGGATGCTCCAGAGGCAGGAGAGCAGCGGCCAGGCCATCCACGACGTCCTCTGCTCCTACTACTCCGTCGCCCTCCCCCGCTCCGTCGACCTCGTCTGCCAGCAGGCCGTCGACCACTGCCTGCTCTACGACGACGACGATGGTCCCCTCGGCGTCCTGTCCGACAAGCTCGTCTACTCCATGACCGAGGCCCAGCTCCACGAGATCGCCGGCGAGAACGAGCACACCAAGCTGGTCCGCGAGGTGCTCGCCGCCGACATTGACCGCTTCACCAGGGCCCTCAGGGTTCTCAAGGCCGGCTCTGTTGACAAGTAAAGTAGTATTGTGGTGTAGTGTATTGTATGTGTTGGGACGTGGAAAAGTGGTGCAGGCGTTTCCCCTGATGAAAAAGCTACTGAGCTGGCTTGTACTTTGGCTCTTTTAGCTGCGCGTGGTTGGTTCTTAATGTACGCCTGCCTGAAGCTTGATGCGAACTTCTTGTGCTTCAGTGCAGTTGGTTGCTGTTTCCTGTTTTACCGGATGAAAAGACGGCAACTAGTAGTTACGTAATAAAGTAATGAACAGCTTGATACTTTGAGACCATAAATCAAGAAAAGATGAGATTGATCCAGATAGTAAACCGTCTCAAATAATATTCCTCACACACGCTATGCAACCCATACGCATCGTCAATCCATAAAAAAAAAAGGAGATGGGAAACCAAAAAAAACCACATCATCTATCTATCTTTCCTCCTCTTCCAGTCTATCAGGTATCATACGACCCATACTCCTCAAGCAATCAAATGTTTTATATAAAAGAAACGCCATTTCCTGCCACAAAGCAAGTTGCATATGCCAACCGTTTCTGTCCCCCATCACCTCCCCCTAATTCTCAGAAAACGCCCGAACGAAATTGCTGTAATATGTTTCGAAAATAAAGACAAGTTTGAAAAAAAAATAAAGGCTTATTTATCAGTGTTGAGAAGTGCGCCCACGTCGTGGAGGTGGACGTCTTGCATCGACACTCCTCTCCTGCCGCGATCTATGCGGCCCCAGCCAGCTCCCCAAGCAGGGACGTGCGTCTCCAGATGCCGATCCAGCGGCCCTGATCCCTGCGCCGCCGAACTCCTGTTGCTGAGCGCAATGTCGTCCGTCTCGTTGCTGTACGCCCGCGCCCTCTTCCTCCGCCTCCAGAAGAGCTTGCTCCTATTGTGCTGAGCATGACGCCCACCACCACCACCACCACGCTGCTGCTGCTGCTGCGACGACATGGACGCCGTCGTGGAAGCACGCGCTCGTGAGGGGGAAGTCGTTCGTCTTGTGTTCTCGCTGGCGCTGCTCGTCACCAGGGCGAGCTCGTCGCGGGGGTAGAGGAAGCCCGCCGGTCGACCCCCGCGGAAGGGGTTCCACGAGCGTCGCTTCTCGGAGCCGAGGCTGATGCTGCCGTTGCAGCCCGCGTTGTAGCTCGTCCTCGTCTCGCCCGAGAGCTCCTCGAGCGTGAGGCCCTTTGTCTCGGGGATCAGCAAGGTCATCAGCATGCCCAAGAACATGAAGAGCGCGAAGAGCTGGAGGAGCCGGTCGAGGGCCGGGGCGCACTCGGGGCCTGAGCAGTGGTCGTCCTTGGCCTGGCGCAGGAGAGGGATGCTGATGACCTGCGCAATCACCGCGCCAAGCTTCCCCATGGCGGCCGAGATGCCGTGCGTCGTCGAGCGGTACCTCGTCGGGAAGCACTCGCCCGCGACGAGAAACGTCGTCGTGTTGGGCCCCACGTTGAAGAGGAACATGGCGAGGACGTAGAGACCCAGCATGGCGGACTCGCTGAGATGGCTCTGCATAAAGCCAAGGACGCAGAAAACTATGGCCAGGAACAGGAAGCCAAAGAGCTGGAGAGGCTTGCGACCGATGCTGTCGACGGCAAAGATGGCGACCCAGTATCCAGGTAGGCCTCCGGCGCAAGTGATGATGATCATGCCCACGGCCTGGTTGTAAATCGTGTGATACAGCGTTCTGCTGTCCGTGTACCCGATGGCCTTGAGAACTATCGTGTTGTTCAAGGTCAGCCCGTAAAAGGCCAAATCGAGGAAGAACCACGACATGGACGTGCCGATGAGGACCTGAAGGTTCTTCCACTCGCTAAAGTAGGAGAGGAGATCGGCCCAAGACGCTCGAGGCACGTTGAGCGTCTGGGTGCTCAGGGGCCGCACCCGGGTCTGCGACATGGCATCGTCGCTCTTCATACCGCTGGAGACGTAGGCGCGGATATCAGCGTCGGCCTTTTCCACGTCGAGCTGGACGTCAAAGGTGTACCGCGGCGTCTCCGGGATGGTGATGCGGTAGTAGAGGGCGACGCAGGCGGGGATGACGCCCACGCCGACAATGATGCGCCAGGACCGGTCGGCGGCAACGCGACAGCTGTAATCGCACATGGATTCATCAGTGATGCCAATGTAAGAGTTTTTGAAACCGACGCTGACGATGAGAGCCACGAGGGATGCCATCAGCTGGCCGAGCCCCTGCATCGAAAAGACGGCTCCGACCATGGCGCCACGCCATCTAGTTGGTGCAAATCTAGACAAGATTAGCAAAGGGAAAAAAACCAAATTCAAATAGAGACATACTCTGAAGTTATTACACAAGAAAGCGGATAATCGCCTCCAATACCGATGCCCTGGCTTCAAGTTAGCATCGCTGATGACCGCGGCGCGAGCAACCCTCAAGTGATCAATACGAACCATGACAGCGCGCCAGAATACCAATAACGCAGCTGAGCTGACAGAAGGGCTTGAAGAAACCAGAGCACAGCTAAATGTCCCAAAAATGATGATGACGAGCTCGATGCCGTACATCTTTCGTCGACCAAAAGCGCTAGAATAAAGAACATGTCAGTAAGCCAAGCCATGTCCCCTTCCTAACCCGACGGATTCGCAAAGTGAAGAGAATAAGAAGAAAGAAAGTAAAAAAAAGAAAACTTACTCTGCCAACCAGCCAAACAAAATCATTCCAATAATGATTCCGCCGCTCGTGGAAGCTTTCAGGGCCTGGTTGATAGGGTCTGGCAAATGCCCGCGGTTTCCGCCATAGCCGTCGTCTGCATCACCTCCGCCCCAAAACACCATGCCCAACAATCCCACAGTCAAGTTTATGGCGAAGATGTCGTAAGAATCGATGAAAAAGCCGGCGCCGGCGACCAAGATGGCCCTTACATCTACACCAAGCGAAAAGAAATTCTCGTCAGCAAATCAGCAGTTCCCAATCCTCACTACTACTCCCAATGTTCTTCTTCCTCTTCTTCCCCTTCTTCTTGAGAGTTGGAAAAATAAAACGCACGGTAAAAGCCAAATGGGACCTTGTCAATCTCGGACAAAGCCAAGCGTCGTCTGAGGTTCGGATCGGGTATGTGCGAATAGTCATTATAAAAGTTATGAAAGGCCCTGTTGCCGCCGTTCGTTCTGCTAATCTGCTGGTCGGCCGAGGGCGGTAGTATCTCGTCGGTTGAACCGGGCATCGTTCTATGCGACATTGGACGGTGCCCCTTTTTGTCGTTCCTTTTTGATTTATTCCAAGCAAGGCATTCCTCGTTTAATGTTGACGCTGAGCCACGAAAGGCTGAAGAGGTTGGACACGAAATGCGACAGCATCAGTTGCCCTCTTTTTTCCCCTGCAGGTTGGTTGGGGCGTCGTGATGATCAATATCCTCCACGGATACGAATGATGTCGCGAGCCTCTTTTTTTCCCGCGTTTTTTTCAAAGATTTCCCCCTAAAGGATTTCCTAGCCTTTACGCGCTCAAAGGTAATAAGAAAGATATTTCAATCGGAGTGGGTGGGAGGGAGATTTTGCTGTCGGTCAAAAATCCCCAAGTATCGTCCACCTCTTTTTTTCCCTAGCCGGTACTATTCGTGCCGGGGGAGACACAAGGAATAAACCGAACCAAAGCGTTTCAAGGGTCCTCTCTCTCACTCTCACTCTCACTCACTCTCTCCCTCAATTCCCTCGCGAAATGTAATGGAGCAAAAAATAATAATAATAACCTGACTGAGACCGAGCAAGGGTAAGGGAATGTCACTTCCACCCTCTCAGGAAAAGAAACAAGATGAAAGAAAAACAAGGTTACCAGAATCCAGGATAATACTACGGTACAAGGCAAGGGAACGAAGCAAGGTGGGAAGAAAGAGGGACAAATAGAATAACTGCCGAGAGAGAGAATTGGTAGCAGCGAGCAGGCAAAGCGAACGAGGTTCCCCCAAAAGGTGTGGGTTTTCTGGAGCAACCCAAGTGGACTTGGGTTCAAGAGGGTCGCCAAGGAGGCATGCCGGTAGGAGGCGGACCCGCTATTGTACTTGTAGTAGTATCATGCAACCGACCTTGATTGTCCTACAGAACAAGCCCGTGGGCTTTTTTTACTTCTTCTTCCTCTCTGTCTGTCTTTTGCAGGGCGCCCGCTTGTATGTGTGCACAATGTATGTACTCCGTATGTGCATGTACTTGTATCTTCGGTGGGTGTGGGTTCCTTTCGGTGGTCCTCTCTCTCTCTGTGCGTGAGTGAGCAGAATGTCTTGGATCTTCTCTCTGGGTGTGGTTCATGGAGGCAAGGGAGCCCACACACACTTCAACGGACACGAAGGTGAAGGAGAGTCACAGACAACGGCGCGTGGCAACGTTAGACAAATGATGAAAGAAAAAAGGGAAGAGAGAGAGGAAGGAATTGAGGGGAAAAGTACATACATGTGTATTGTTATCAAGAGGCGTTTAACGGCAAAGAGATGCAGTTATCGCGGACTTGCAGATCAAGCGTCACCAGCGACGGAAACAACAGCAAAAAAAAGGCTCCACGCAATGAGTGAGATACATTGCGCGAGAGAGAGAGAACAGAGAAGACGGACGGGATGGCAATCCGCGCCCGCAAGGTTCCCTCGGCCCCCAACCTATCCACCAAGGGGGCCCTGTCTCTTTCTCTCGCTCTTTTTTGTGTCCATGTCTTTCTCAACCAATCTGGTGTCGCGCCAGGGCGTCTAGAGCGAATCAAGTGAGCTGTTTCTCCGTAGGAGTGGAGGGGGGGAGACAGAGAGGAGGAGGGGAGGGGGGGAGGTCACACGCCATGCCAGCCAGCCTTTTGCCGTCCGCGCCCAGAAGCAACATGGAAGACGGATGGAAGCCCACCCACCCAGTTGACCACCAAGCCTAAAAAAAATATAAATCAGTGAGCCAACCAACCACAGAGCCAAAAACAAGCTTACAGAACACAAGCACCAAGAGGGTCCTGACGAGCCAAGGGCTAGGCTGTGTGGTACTGCCTACCTAAGCTGTCCTTAGCGGCTCCCCTCTGCGCTTGCGCTCTGACGATGCTGGTTGGCTGGAGGAGAAGGGGAAAGCTTTCTGGTGCGCAATTCTTTTACTCTCTTTTTCGTGAGCTTACTAGCAGACAAGAAGGGTGGGTTGTCATGTACATACGTATGCATATGTATAATATATGCATGTACAAGTATGGAACCAAGTACGTTGAGCGGGCTTTGTTCTGAATGGAGGGGAGGGGGGAGAAAGAAAGAAGAGGGGGGAGTGGGGAGGGGAAGGAAGCACCAGAAGCAAAGAAACGGGAAAGAAACAGGCTTACGGAGTACGAAGTACATTGTACGTCCTTTCTAGAATATTTCTGGTTGGGTAGTGAGAGAAAAAGTGTACCATCTACTTCCGTACATCTCTTGATTGGTTCACCAACGAAATAATCACCACCACCATCCACGTGCTGGACGTGAGCAAAAAAAAAAAGAAAGAAAGAAAAAAAAAACTGGTGCTGCATATGCACGGCGCGCCTTTGGGAACTTTGTCATTGAAACCGCATATTGGCTCAAGACACGCGTTTCTCTTACCATGTACATGACCGAAAACACTGATTAACCTGCAACTTGTGCATGCAAGATGGACACAACAATGGCCAATGACCAGAATCGAGCAACCAGTCATTTTCCCTGACTCATGTACGGAGTACGGAGTACGGAGCAACCTGTTCATGTACGGAGTAGCTTCGGAGCTTGTCTGTGCGCCTCCCCGTTGCGTGTCCACTGTTTCCGCTGGGTGACTCCCCTTTGGCTGTCAGGCGTAGATAAGACACTATCGAGAAAAAGAAGAGAAAGAGAAAAGAGACAAGACGGTGGATCTCAACTGAAGAAAAAAAAATCACGGCACCGATGTATTCACGATATGTATCAGATTTGCTCTGAGCATCACTACTGCATCTATTCGAGCTGTATGTACTCCGTATGTACATTTATTTGTATATATGTAGATCAGTTGTAGGTAGCATCCATCGAAGTGTCAAAGCTCAATAGTCCCTACTGCGTAGATGCATTTTACAACCAGGTCCGAAAAATATCGCGAAGCAAGAGGTGGAGGACATTACAGCTTGGTAGGCCCAACACACGTAATGAGATTAGCCAACGCGATATCAGCTAAGCTGACTGGATACCTACAAGTATATCATATGGGAAGAGGGAACCAACCTACTTGTAGAGCGATAACGGGGCGTTTGTGCCTTGTTGCACCGTTTGGCGGCACAGCAAAGCGGGTGGTTGAGACAATCAATCGCCATCATCCAAGATGCGCCTCAATCTTGCGCTTTGAGACTGGATTGCGATTGACATATACGGAGTATATATCTCTGGAGTAGAATAGACAAGAGGAAAACTTTCATATTGCCAAGTCTGGGAGCTTCGTAGATAACCAACCACGTGGGCCAGGCTGAGAGAGGCCGAAAGCCGTGGCAGGGAGCAGGAAGCCTTGAGCAAAAGAAGTGAAGCTGCAGTGAGTGCTTGCTACCTGGTAGTTGTACTCCGTAATTAGTCCCCTTTATTCCCAGATCATCTCTGATTATGGTTACAACCTACCGTACTCCGTACTCCGTTATAACTCGACCCATACATCTCCGTGCGTAGCAAGATACGGGCCATACCTACAAGTAGACGCTTGATTTAGTAATCCGACCAACGGCCATCTTCCACCTCTGGATCCTCGCCCACCTTATAATGTTAGGTAGCGCCTCGCGGAAGAAGCCGAGCGCATACATACTTATTGATCTGCTCAAACTGCGACAAAAACGTATCGTGACCACCAGGGCTGTCGATGTGCTCGAGCCGTGCATTCCTTACTTACGTGCTCGACAATCTCCTCTTGCTCCGTAAACGTAAAGAGTCCATCGCTCTTAATACCGAGCACCAAAGATCGGCTGCTCTGTCATATCAAGAGCTTCGGCGATGCTGCCGGCCCGGTCGCGGGACATGTCGTGAGTTGTCCAAGGTCTTACCTGGTTCTCCAAGCAGATATCCCCGTCAGTCACTCACATCTGCGCTGCCGGTCAAGGCATAACAGACCATACATAGATGGATGCAAACAATAATGCATATAGTACTAATCGCATACATATGTGCCATTGTTTGCTGTAGTTGCCGTTGCTTAGCCACGAGTGTGCTCTGAACACCGTACAAGAATTTCTGAATATCTAGGCAAGAACAACACTTCAGTTGGGGTTGAGGTGATATGCAAAGATAGCGAGATAGATGGCTTCAAATTTATCATGGGTAGAAGTCATACTGTACTTTGAGAGGCTCAATGCGAAAAAAAGTGAAGGGTTCGGCACTCCTTCGTCATGGTGCGGAAGATGTGATTGCCGTGAGTGATGATGGGCTTGTCACAGATCACCAGACTGGCTAGCCATGGACAGAATATTCCGACTCAATATGCACCCAAATATGCGGCCAAATAAGGTCGGTGTATTTTGGTACCGAGTTGACTGGCAACTACCTATTATTAATGAGTCAGCAGTAGCCACATGTTCATCATCAGCCACAATTGACGGCTTTTTTTTGGTGTCTGGCCAGCCTCATAGTTCGACGTTGGCGAGTACTGCTATATTGGGGATTTGGATTAAGAGTGCTTCGTCTTGTCTTAGAGCTATGGTATTTTGCAATGTGAGTTTGGTACATTGTATTATTTCACTCCCAAGCCAAGAGTTGCATGAACCATGTCTCAAAACAAGTAACTGCTTGGATGAGTGCATGTATTGCCTCAGGTACTCGTTACCGGTTTTCTTTACAGTTCACGTGCTATGGAAACTTTTGATATATTGTGAGTTGGAAAGGTTAGATGAATCAAGAACAATAGTGAAACGGTGGTTCACTACAAAGAACAATCATGTGGCTGACGTGTTCCCCACATTAGCTACAGCGACTTTCACTCGGCAAAATAAAGCGGACACATATTGCCTGTTAACTAATTGGGTTTAGGTCAATCTATTCTGTCACTAACTAGAGCGCACCCTAACATCGCTGAGCTTTTCCCCGGCGCCGTCCGTTGAGGCTCTGTGGCTCCGCGTTGGCAGTTCAAGGTCGTCGTCTCAAACTTCCAACCTCAGCGAAAGCCGCATCATTGTCGACGCGAAAAACGCCAACCGTTCAACCTCCACCTCTCCATCACGACTTTTTGCGAAGCTGCAATCTATCCTTCAAAATCGTTCAGAAAGCTACCTTTAGATGCGCATTCATTGTGCGTGGTCAAGGTCGCATTCGACATTTTCTTCATTTTAATTTCTTACCTGCAAACCTTGACGCCTGAATTTCTTTGTTCCCTTGCTCCCTCGCGTGCTTCACTTTCCCCGGCACGCCCCGTCAGAAGTCATCGCCACGCACACCAAACTATCGAGCTTTGTTGCGATTACGAACCTACGAGTCGTCCCTTACGAGTACGTTACGATGCTTCCTTCGCGCCCTTCGCCGTCCGCTTCTGTTCGCGAACCTGACTTTCCATATCATCACAGACGACGAAGCCTGGGTTTGATATCAACCTGACGACAAAAGTTTTTTACCCAGTCGCTGCCCCTCTTTACGCGACAAAACTACCGCCAATGATATAATAACGATATTCTTGCCACAAACTTCGTGAGCGATGCCTCCGAAGCGCAAGCGCAACTCGGCCTCTACCGACGGGAGCAGGCCGTCTCCCCATCGTCCTCATGACACCAACATGGGCCAGCACCAACATGATCGAGATGATGGCTCGAATAGGGGGCGAGGCCGGAATCAGAGGAATAACCATAGGCGCGATTCCTCCCAAAGCCGTGGCCGGGGTGGTGGCGCCAATGGCTCCCCTGCTCCTAAGCGGAGACCTTCTGGTTCACAGCAGCAGCAACAACAACAAGCCATGCCTCCTCCATCACCCGTCACCCAGAAAGCTCCATCGCAGTCGTCGAATTCGAGACCCCCAACTCCAAGCGCCGCGCCGAAACAAACGATGCCTACAACTCCACCCAAGTCGATGTACCACTATCAGCATTTGGCCGACGATAAGCTTCGAAGCTGGGCTGAGCGGGGTCGAAGAGAAACAGTAGAGCTAGGTCGCAAGTTTCGGGAGACTAATGACCTCGGTGGGCTTTCTGGTCTGTATCAGGAAATCGTTCAGGCAATCATTGATCAGAGAATGAATGCTTTGCAAGCGGGCACCTGTGTCAAGGACATTATCGGTGAGGGGGAAACAACGACTGATGATGATACTGATGCATCACCATCGACAACACTATTCGTGGACTCGTTCAGTATCATCATGGACATTCAACCGGATGCTGCCGCACTACCGTCCATCCGAGAGTTTCTACACCTTGCCAACATCTCACCCACAGCCCTCAGAAAGCTCTTAGAGGCTCCAGTCCTTGAAAAGCTGCAGCTAACGAGCGGAACATTTAACCGAGATGCAATTCGATATGCGACCAGAGTTCTCTATCGCCAAGCAAACTACAACCTTCTCCGAGAGGAAACCGAAGGCTTTTCCAAGCTCATCACACAACTATACACGAATTACGACAACAACCTGCGGCCTGAAGTCCCAGAAGAGACCTTTGAGAGGATAAAGGCCCTCATTGGTGCCTTTGACATGGACGTCGGTCGAGTACTTGACGTAACATTGGATTGTGCAGCTGCGGCTCTGGTCAAGCAATACAAATTCTTTGTCAAGCTGCTGCGTGTAAGCTCTTGGTGGCCACAGAGTCAGATCAAGCTCGCCGAGCAGGTTTACTCTGGAGGATTACCGCCCTGGGCAATGCCTGGCTATCCTCAATGGACCACAACAGAAGCCGATGAGGCTCAAATAGCTCGTCTCCGTTTGGAGAGAGACTGCGAATTCTGGGATCGCACGCGCGAGATTCACATCAATGCTTTCTTCGAGCTTGGTGGGCGTCGGGTTCGAGATACGAATGCTCTCAGCAACGGAATAAAAGAGGCATCAAGCACCACTCAGCAAGAGTGGATCGAGGCAACCAACACATTGCCGCCACCAGGCAATCGAGTTGCTGCCCAGCTCCTCGGCTTCAAGCTCCGCTTTTATTACTCTGATATGAGAGATGTAGAGGATGTCCTCCCAGCCAACCTCCTCTACCTAGCGGCCCTTCTCATCAAGATCGGCTTCATTTCTCTCGTCGACCTCTACCCTCATCTCTCCCCAGCGGATGACGCCATGGAGAAGGTGCGAGAAGAAAAGACGAAAGAGAATGAGCAAGAATCGCTCAAAAGAGGCAATGGGCAAAAGAATGCTCTACTCATGGCAGGCGTTCTGCCCCAAGGCGAAGACGACAATCCAGATGCACCTAAAAACGCACGTCTTGATGCAGCAAAGAAGACAGAGGCTGCCGCAATGAAGGCAGCTGAACCAGAAACCTCAACAGATGAGAAGAAGGAATATGAACAAAAGGCATCACTCTGTATTCAACTCCTAACTGTAGGAGCCCTTCCCGAGGCACTTTTCATTCTCGGCCGCTTTCCATGGATTCCGGATGTTTTCCCAGAAGCTCTGGATCGCGTACATCGCATCCTTCATGTGGCTCTTGACAAGGTCTATAACGAATGCCGACCAGTTTCTATGGGTGCGGCCAAATGCTCCGCCAAAAACATGCCTCACTGGGATCAGTCAGGCGTACCAAAGGGTACGGTCAAGCTCCACCCACTCTTCTGCCGCAAGGTCATGAAGTGGCCTCATCCTGACGCATTCGATACGGGTGATCGCGAGCCCTTGGATTATCACTTCTACTGGGAAGACTGGAAAGACAACATCCCGGTTTGCCAAAATGTCGACGATGTCATCACCCTCTGTGACACGTTCATCAATGTCATCGGCGTCAAGATTGGCAAAGATGCAAACCTCCTGACAAAGCTGGCCCAGATCGCTTCCAAAAACCTTAACGAGGACAACAGTGAGGATAACCTGGCACGCTGGCTGGTCCTCCTCCGCAGGTTACTTCTGCCAGCTCTCAGTCAGACCAAAGCGAACTCGTCGGTTGTCAACATAATCTGGGACATTGTACGGCGGTATCCAATAACCACACGCTTCTCGCTTTACGCCGAATGGTTTGAGGGACCGACGTCGAGAAACCCTGCAATGGTGGAGGCTTTTGCTCAGGCGCGTTCGGATACGAGAGGTACTATGAAACGAATCTCTCTCACAACTCTACCTCAGGGCGCAAAGGCTTTGGCAAAGACCAGCTTCTCGTCACCAGGCATCGTCTTCAAGGTGGCTCTTGAGCAGCTCGAGTCATACCCTAATCTCATCGAAGCCTTTGTCGAATGTGCCAAGTACTTCACGGAACTTTCGTACGATGTACTCATATGGTCGCTAATGAATGCTCTTGGAAAGTCGAGAAGTCGCACGCAAGCGGAGCACGCTCTCACGACCAGTAAATGGCTCACAGCCCTGTCGAAGTACACGGGCAAGGTGTTCCGACGATACTCATTACTGAGCCCAGACCCAGTGTTGCACTACGTGAATGACCAACTGCTCCAAGGAAATTCAACTGACTTGATCATTCTTAAAGAATTGATCTCTTCTATGGGCGGCATCGCTGATCTAGCCGACTTCACCGACTATCAAGTTCTTTCGATGGCTGGCGGTGAATATCTTAGACGCCACACTTTGATCAGCGCCCAGGACAAGCGTTTTGATCATGAGAAGAGCTCGAAGCGTCTGCTAGAGGCTCTGACAGACTCAAAGCTCGCTACACAGCTGCTGGTCAATATAGCGCAATTCCGTCAGGCTGCCATCTACAAGGTACCTGAGGAGGAGGCTCACATCAAGTACTTGTCATCGCTTCTCGACGAATCTCACCAAATTCTCGTTCTGTATCTTGATCTCCTCTGGACATTTTTGGGCCCTTCAACGTTCGACGAGGTTGTTCCGTCAATTACAGACCTCATGGTATCCTATGGACTTGACACCAGCCTTGCTTTCATGATTGGAAGGTCGAGCCTTGCATATCGTATGTTTCCTTGGAAACCCAAGGATAGTTCGACTGAGACAGAATCCAAGGAAAAGGCACTTCCAGTGCCAACAGACGGGGATGGGGATGCACAGATGGGTGAACTCAAGGGCACTGATGAGGAGCCTAAAGATGCGACTCCAAATGAAGATCAGGTGGGAACAGCACTCTCACCTCAACCCCAATCATCCTCGACTAATCAAAGGCACTTGCAGAAAACCGATGAACCCTCTCAGATGAGAGCTACATTGCAACCACTTTTTGACTCGGTTCAAGAAACTATCTCTCCTGAGGTTTGGGCCAAGATTAGCCCTGAAATTTACGTGGCTTTCTGGGCTCTCCAGCTAGGGGATCTCTTTTGTCCCGAAAAGAGCTACAAGCAGGAGAAGGACCGTCTTCACAAGGAAGAAACCATGCTGGCCAAAGATCGCACCGATATGACTCGTCAAGGCCAGGAAAAGAAGATGGAGAAGAGAAAGGCGCTTATGCAGCTCCAGATCGATCTATCCGAGGAACAGTCTGAGCACAAGCTACGACAGGCCAAGTGGAAGTTTTTCCTTTCTAAGCTATTCCAGACCTCGACTCCAGAGCCAAAGCCAAGTCCGGAAAGTGTTGCCGACACTCTTCTCGAGCAATGCTTCCTGCCCCGCGTGGTATTGTCTCCCGCAGATGCCGAATATACTTACAGATTCATCAAGGCCCTCCACGAGTGGAATGTACCTGGGTTCAGGCTCAAGTCTCTCTACGACAGGCTGTTCAACGCAAATCGCATCCGTACACTCATCTTCACATGCACCGTCCGAGAAGCCGAGAACTTCGGCCGCTTCTTCAAGCTCATCTTAGAGGACCTGTCTAGATGGCACAAGAACGATCCCATCCCCGGTGATCGCCCTCCCAAAGATCAACCCCGACTTGGAGCTTACGAAAAGGAGGGCAAGGGACCCAGCGAGCAACCTCGCCTGGGCTTTGCACTTACATATGACGAGAGTGGCAAGCCAGTGACGTTTGTTGAGCACGATAAATTCAAAACCACACTGTATGACTGGCATAAGAACTTGAACTCTGCGTTGAAGGTTTGTCTTGGCGGCAGCGAGTGGATGCACATTCGCAACGCCATCACAGTGCTCAAAGCTGTTCTTGACTACTTCCCTGCTGTCGATTTCATGGGAACCCAGTTCTCGACCCAGCTCCAAAACATCACCAAGAACGAGGCCGCCGGGACGACAAATGTGGGCGAGGGCAGCCGGGTAGATTTGTCGGTTGCTGCACAGGGAGCTATGTCCGAGCTTATGAAGAGAAAGAGCAAATGGATGATTGTGCAGGCTTTCCGAACAGGCCAGGTAAGTTCTAATAGTCATGAAAGTAAAGCGCATCAGCTCATATGTAACAGGTTGATACGGCCAATGCGGAAACCAACAGAGCAGCTGGTCTGCGAGCAACAGCTCCCGAGTTCAAGCCAGAGCCCGCGAGGTAAGTCATATCACTTATCTGTCCATGTTCTCATATCTAACATATATGTAGCGCCGACTTCAAAAGGAATGTTAATGAGGAAGAGGACGGAGAGGTCAAGGATGGCAAACCTCAGGCTGCTACAAATCCTAGCCAATCCCGGGCAAATGAGAAGGCGAGAGACTCATTACCACCGAGGCCTAATGCGCCTCAGCGAGAGCCACCGAGGAGAGAACCTCAGCCATCTGCCCCTCCGCGGTCTGCAACACCAAGATTGAGTCAGGCACAGGCCCCATCTGGGCCTAGGAATACCCAGCATCCCCAAGGCCTTCCTCAGCGACCACCCCCACACCTGCCCAACCGGCCAGATGTGCCCATACCCGGCCCCCATGACCGTCATGGCCAAAATGCTCGTGGGTACGAACGCAGAGATGACAGAGACCCTCGAGATAATAGAGATCCTCGAGGACCGAGGGATCACCATGACCCCCGCGAACTTCGAGATGCTAGAGAGCCAAGGGAGCAGCACCGCAATCCCCGAGATGCCTGGGCTTTGGAACTTGAACGTACTGAAAGGCCTCCCGCTGGCTATATGGACCGCAGAGCCCAGGAGCACAGCTGGGATCATGCTCGACAGAGTCAAGATCTCATGCCTCGCCACGGGCCTTACGATAGAGATAGAGGACACAGGGACAGTCGAGGCGGACGTCAACCTGACAAACCGTCAGATCCCCTTCCGGCGCCTTCACAGGCACCTCCCTCTGAACAGGGCCCGCAGATAAACCCTGAACGCGCCGCTCTTGTAAATCAAGATCGTGGGCCGGAGTCAGATCGTTCGGGTAGGCACCATCGACCAACTTCGTCCACAGATGTCATGGACGGTGTCAATCCTGCGCGGGCTGCCATGATTGAAGGAGCCACTGCTTCTACTCCTAGTCGTCCACCTAGGGATGATGGCCGGGATCGGAACAGTCGACATGATTCTGATCGACGAAGCGGACGGCACGCTTCAGGAAACGCCCAGGCAGATGAGCAGCATGGTCGGCTGCAACCTCCTGGACGGACATCAGGGAGGAACGCTAGGGATCGTTCACCGTCCACCAGCAGTCATCAGCGCAACGACAAGCCTGGGGAGCGCGAAGCTGATCGACCAGCTACGGATAGGCCAAGGGAGCCATCGAGCTTCCCTCGTCCAGAATCTCGCGGCCAAGAACAAGAACAGCATCGACTCCCACAAGCCGAAGACCAGAGCTATGGTAGATTGAATCCTATCCAACCTGTTGGGAACGATCCTCCTTCTGGACCACGTGGACGCGGTCGTGGCACACCTAGAGGGGCGCCAACCGGCCCTGGTTCGTTCCCTAACAGCAGACCGGACTCGCGTTACGGTGGGCCTGATACACCTCAAGCATTAAACATCTCGGATCGCGGTACGCCGCATGGACATTCTTCCGGAAGGGGGTCTAGGCGACCCTATGATCAAGGACCGCCCCAAACCCCTACAGGACCAGGAATCCATCACGATCGAGCGAGGAGCTTTGGCGCAGGCCTCCATGCCTCTTCACCGGGCTCGGGCGTTCACCCAGATCGAGCTGCGCGGTTACCCGATACGGGCAACGGCCTCCTGCCTCCTCCTCCTCCTCCTCCTCCCCCTCCCCCTCAAAACCAATATTCCAGTACAGGGCCATCTCCAGGGCGACAGAGCGCACCGCAGAACATGAACCCCGACCGCCAAGTCGGTAACGGCTCCATCGTTAGTAACCAAGCCGAGGGAGGGTTCCCCTCTGGCCCAACTGGCCCCTCCGATCGTAATAGGACTGGAGGCCGACGACAGATGAACACCATCAACAACATGCTTCAGTCCAACAGCAGGCCAAGCCCAGTTCCAGCACCGCGCAGGAACCAGCCCCGTCAGACGCTTGCAAACTCGGATGTGCAGGTATTGACTGGCGGATCCCCCGCTGGAACATCCAACCAGGAACGTCCAGACGTTAACCCGCCTAAGGGGCCGGCCAACGGCGACGAACCGTCCAAGAAAGACGACCATGAGTCTGGTCGGCGTGATCGCGAAAGTAGAAGCGATAGACTTAGCAGGTCGTCCCGGCGCAGCAGCCGTGACCGTGACCGTGACCGCGAGCGCAGCCCTGCCCGCGAAAAGGAGAACAAGGATCGCCGCGACTACCGTGAGCGTGAGCATCGTTCCGGCGGCGGCGATGGCCAGAGAGAAGAGCGTGAATCCCGCAGATCTAGCCGCAACGCCATGGGCCCGTCCGCAAACTCTAACAACGCGAGCGGCGGAAACAATAGCAACCGTGAAGGCGGAAGGTCGCATCGCGATAATCGTCGCAAGAGCGGCGAGGACTGGACTCAAGGCAACACCGGTGGCGGTGGCAGACCTCCCCGCGGTCCCCCTCGTGAACCTTCCGGACAAGATAGGAAGAGGAGAGGCGACGACAGTGGTGGAGGTGACAAGAGACGACGATAGAATCGGGGTCCCTTTAGGAGGTTTTACAACGATTACTGAGTATTTATTGTACGACTTAGAGGCGCTATTGCTGAGATGCTGCATTGCAAGTTTATTCTTTTTTTTCTTTGTTGTTTTAATATGTTGGGGAATGGTATGTTCGAGAAGCAAGCAGGGAGAGATGGAGGGAAACAGAAGATCACATATGATGAGTGTACTGCTTTTTTTAAAAAATTAAAAGGGGGAGATGAATGAAAAGAGTGGGCATGGATATGGGAACTACAAGTCAATTCTAGACAAGGCGTTTGGCTCGTCAATGCAATATTTAATCTGAGCTTGCATCTCTCGTCATCTCATCTTGCTGTGCGTCTGTCAATCTTTCTTTGATGCTTGTAAGGGCGATCGAGCCGGATATACATACACTCTTAGTTTTCCCCCCCTTTTGTTTCTTCTATTTTCCCCTTTTCTTTTCTTTCCTTTTATTTTCTTTTCTTTTCATTTTTCTCTCTTCTTTTCTTTTTCCTTTCTCCCCCATCAGAGAACCTCGATTGAAACCTAGTTTAAAGACGTTGATACCCGTTGGCTTATATATTATAATATGCCATCATGTCACTCGGGTACAACTCACATATCTTTATCACATGTCTTTATCATATATCTTTACTGGAATCCTATTAGAGAAAAACTTAGTTATGTATTGTTAACAGAGAGCATCACAAAACCATGATGTGACTTTATAGAATCTTTCAACTACAACCTCATCTGAGAACCTCGCGGTGAAATGTGATGATTCTAGGAAATTAGGGAGTAAGCTCAAATTGTTATTTTCTTTTGGAAAAATCCAAGTCTCGCTTAGAAGGAAAGGAGATATAGGGATCCAATGTTACTGCGTAATGGATGTTGCCCAAATGATGTTTTCCTCTTGAGCTCCCGGGTAGCCTTCCAGTGTTGGACAACGAAAAAAAAAAAAGGCAAAAAAAGGGGGAAACAAAGACTGGCCGTGCATATTTCATCTACACCGCACACCGTACCGTACCCCGTACAAAGTACAACGCACAGCAAGTATATATATAAGGTCGCAAGGATAAGTAACGGCAGCGGGGCAGGTAGCCCCCTGCCCTGTAATTTTTAAATTAACCGTGCGAAAGGTACTACCCTATAGCTTCTTTAATATTCTATATATCTTCTTTAATATAATTTATAATATAATATTTTTAAAAACTATAATTATTTAGCTTATATTAAATATATATATATTTATAGAAAACTATTTTTTATTTAATATTTACTACTTAATTATATAATAAAATAAAAAAATAAATTTATTTTTTATTATTCGTACTTTTTGACTGTATGGATCCGTGGGGTAGACCTAGTGATTAACCTGCCCCGTTGCCGTTACTTATCCTTGCGACCTTGTATAGTAACAAACGCCTTGGGGATTGCACGACACGGCCTGTGTCAGCGCGCACAAACATGCTCCAGAATGGAAATTGTAGCGACAAACGCCGCCGTCCTTCTTCCCTACGCATGCGTGACAGACTGAGTCAAATCTCACAATTTTGCCCCAGACTCCTTCACATGCCATTGCACAACTTATCCTCTCACAATCAAGCAAAAGAAATCAATAACCGGATTTATTTTATTTGCAGCACGAACATGAAAAAAAAGAACCTTATTTCAGCAAGAAGAAAAATATGCCTATATGCTTAGCGCCATGCCATGAATCGTGTACTTTGGGCGCCGTTGTCCTCCTTTCCTCCCTCGCCGTTAATTGGATGGACCTTTGTTTTCCGATATGTACAAAACCCTTTCAAAAAAGAGAAATTATGTCCTGAAGTTTTCCAGAAGAGGTGGGAGTCGATCTGATCTGTCGATTCCATGTTCGTTGTGTGTTTCTCTTGCTCTCCTTTTCGATGGACCGTTGTTTGTGTATATAAAAACATTCCTCCTTCGCCTGTGGCATCCACTTATGGCCAAACATGCGTATGTTAAAAATAAAGAAAAAAAAAGACAATGAATGTGCTGCCACACTCCGTCACCTTTGCTCTCCGCGTGGGCAGATTGCAAAATGTTGCCCTGCCCTTTTGCAAGCTGCTTCCTCTTCCATCACCTGTTTTGGGGTGACTGATATGCCAACGCCGACCTGGTATCTCGAAATGCAACAATTATAAATCAAAGAATACACTGCATCACCAGGATTAGTAGAGATGTAGTGACCCGACAGCCCTTCAGCGCAGTCGAGGCGAGATAGGAGACTCGTCGTACGTCGTGATATCGAAACCGTCTGATAACCGTTTGGAAAAGAGGCCAAAGAACCTCGGGCGTAAAATCGCTCCTCCGATTTTTCTTCACTACGTTGCATCGCCTCCATCTTCATCCTTTCACCACTCCAGTAGAGCTGGGAAAAGATTTACTCCGCATCGGGGTTTGTCGCGCGGAGGATACGTCGAGAGTAGTCGCGATTATCTTGCAACGTGTTGATACTCTCGTGGCTACCGTTTCGCTGGTACAAGCCTTGGTTGAAGGGGTCCATTCGAGGATCAATCTGGAGGGTGCTGTTGCGGTTGCTGTTGGATCCTCCGGCAAGGGAGCCACCGCCCATGCTCATGTCCGGATGCGCGGAGCCGGTTCGTCCGGGTGAATCACCACGTACGCTGGGGTCATCTTCGTAGCCATCGTTGCCGTTATTGTTTCGCCGCCTGAGGAAGAAGAAGGTAAGGGCGGCGCCGATGCCGATGGCGGCGATGATGCCAATGACAATACCCGCTATGGCACCTCCTCCGAGACCGCCGCCACCGCCGCCTGATGAGCTGCCAGATCCGCCGCCTTCCGCGTCGCCCGTCTCGTTGGGATCATTGGGGCTTTCGGTAATCGTTTGGGTGACACCATCCGATGTCGTAGTTCTCGTGGTGGGAGCCGAGGTTTCACCATCCTAGATTCAATAGTCAGCACCCTACCATGACCTGTAATCTAAGTGTTGCATGTGAAGCCCCCTT
The DNA here is from genome assembly GCA_003012115.1 of Trichothecium sympodiale. Taxonomy (NCBI): domain Eukaryota; kingdom Fungi; phylum Ascomycota; class Sordariomycetes; order Hypocreales; genus Trichothecium; species Trichothecium sympodiale. The sequence goes on along the minus strand of PXOB01000014.1, from coordinate 77,711 downwards.
GGAGCTGACATAACCGGAAGCCGCCATACTGAAGATGAACTAGTCGAGGTAGAAGTGGAAGTACTAGTAGTAGTAGTGGTATCAAATGTAGTACTGGAGGTACTAGTGGTACTAGTGGTACTCTCTTCACTCGTCTGTATGGTTTCATTTCAGTCTCACACACACTTTCACGAGCAATTCGCCGTCAATACAATAAATCTCAAATCGCAAGCAAGACGCGAAGCAGAATTTATCGCAATGAGCTGCGCGTCTTTGTCGTACATCCATGTCGGTTGATAGCCAGCAAAATCAATTGCATGGCCAACATACCAGTTTACCTGGGCATACGTGACGAGTAACGACAGCGTGGTGCAACAAAAAAACATTGCATTGAGGACGAGGCACTTGCCCCGTCGGCAATGAGGTGAAAGCGGAATATGAGCGTAGGACCATCAAGGCTAATACCAATGGCACCGGTTATACAGCAATAAACAAGGTGGAGTGTCTGCAAAATTATCACGAATAATGGTGGGAGGCGACGTACCGTCGAGGTCGAAGTGGTTTCGTCACCACCGCTGGTGCCGGATGGAAGTTGGCCCATGAGCTCAATGTAGCCGTAAAGACCACGACCACCGCACTTCTCTATCGGAAAGGCAGGGCAGTTGGTGTCGCATTCTTTCAAATCTACCTGCGTATCCTTGTCTGGAGTGTAATTCGAACACCAGCAGGCGTTCCACTGCGTGATGGCGTAAGCCCAGTCGGCACCGCAGAAGTCTTTGCAGAGACCATTGGTCTGGTAGATACTGATGTCTGATGATTGTTAGTTACATCTTCTCCGTGCGTTTGAGTATTTCAAGCTTACTTCGATCATTTGAGGATGTGTTGATATCGGCACAGAGGTTTAGGGGAACCTCGGCAGAGACGAGGGTTGGAAAAACGGCTGAGAGCACTACGGCAGTAGTAGCCCAGCCAAAGCGTCTCGGCGATATTGACACCATGTTGTGATTTGATGTGTGCGTATGCGTGGGCGTCGTTGCGAAAAGTAACTGCGCTCGCGATTGAAAAGAAGGAGAAGAAGAAAGATGCAACTTTGCTTTTGAGAAGGGTTAGCAGGTGGAGCGATACGAGAAGTCGGAGATGCCAAGAGTTGACCAAAACGTCATGCGGGTGTTCGAAACAGTGGCCACCACGGTAATGATGAAGGAGAAGACACTAGGGAGTGAGAAAGAGAGAGACAGAGACAGACTTACCAGACTGTGCCAGTCGCTGATGAGGGTATCGTGATAAAATTACTATTCAAGTATCACAAAGAAATGTGGCTGCGGTTGCCAAGAAATTGCTGGCTGTGCTGCTCAACAAAGACAAAGAGAAGAAGATCTAACACTCCAACTAATGGATAATCGTGGTCATGCCAGTGGCGTGGCCTAGTATTAAATCGCAACTGAGCACCAACTAGGCGAGTCGGGTCGATAGTAGGCGCGATGGACTGGCCAGCTGTTGATGCGACTGCCGAGGGAATCTCGGAGGTGAGGATAGCGACCAGCGAAGTCAACTATCCCTCGCAAATTCGTCGCAGATATGCTGCCGTGAGAAATCAAGTTCGATCGGGGGTGTTTTTCGAATCGCCGTTTGTCGTTTGGTAGAGGTGAGTTTGTCCCAGCGCTTTGTCGTATATCGAAATGCCCAAAACACAAACCACCAAACAAGGTCGTGGGTGTGAACCGCGTAGCCTTGGGGCTGCGGTCGAGGGGGGAAGGAAAAACGCACACACACACACCACACACAAGAAAACCGATCAAGACCTTATCTTTGAGATGGCAAATGATTAATTTCTCAATGACAGGGTTGATTGAAGGGTTCAAAAGGAAGCGTTGTGACGAGGAGAGCAAAAACAAAATCAAAGACAATGCTTTTGCTTGAGGATGGGGGGGTGAAAAAAAAAGAGAGGAAGAAAACGAGAAGGTGAGGTCTGCAAAGGGGTGGTATGGTGCCAGTGGGTGGTGTGGTGAGTGGTGTGTGTGGATTGTGTTTGTGGTAAGTTGAGTGGAAGTGAGAGCGAAGTGGGTGCGTGGAGATGAACGGGTGACGGGTGACGGGTGACGGGTTACGGTTCTGCGGGCTGCGGAGAGAGCGATAGAGCCTGACCTGCAGTGCCTAATTAGTTGGAGTGACGATTTCTTACAGCTACTGTGAGTACTCCGTAACAAGTGGGCGCAGCGTACCCAACGGGTGACTCAGTGGGGAGGTTGTACCTGGGAGTTACTGCTACAGCGCGCCGCAGCGCCGCAAAAGCCAAAACAGAGAGGACTGGAACGCTTCAACAACTGCCAACCGTTCCGGCCTGGAATGATGGCGAAGGTCAATTTACGGCCAACAAAACAACACAGCACACCCTCGCTATAAAATCATTACCTCGTATCACGCAAGCTGATTATCAAACTATAATAAATCAACAAAAAAAAAAGAAAAAAAAAAGAGAGAAATGAAGATGAAGCGTATGATTGATTGAATGGATGAATGAATGCGGTTTTGCGCCAGCCAAGTACGTAACAGGCACCAGGGATGATGAGGAGGAAAGAGTACTCCGTACTCCGTATGCATTGCATGTTCTTAAGCAGGTAATCAGTATGATCGTTTCTTTCATAGCTTTTACATATCAAGGCGCGAGCACATTGCACATGCGTATATGTATACACACACAGCGTGAAACATGTGCTGGCTTTGCTCATCTCATTTCATCTCACTTGTCGCATCACCGACGACCACCAACGACGTCAGGTACACCGTACCTAACAGCAAGTCGCCTCCTTCCAGCGGGAATGGTTACGGCGGGCCACGGCGGGCCTCAGGGCGATTTCCTCCCTACCGGCTTACTAGGTGCCAAAATACTCCGTACACCGGCCTTATTTGGCCGTGTACGTTTGGATGCATATTGGGTCGGAATATTCTGTCCATGGCTAGCGGCCCATTACGTCGGGCCATAACGAAAGCCCACTCACTACTGGCCCAGGCCCTGAAAAGTCCAGGCGCGACTTTGCCCTGTGGCCCAAGTGTCCAGCACTCGTCGTCACTTGGCGGGCTGGGCGAGTTTGTTCTCAGCTTCTTGGATTATTATTCCATCTCTTCTTTTTTTTTCGGTCTCTTCTTCTTTCGTTCTTTTCCGTCTTTTCCTAGGGATCAATCCAAAAAGGATTCCCTTTACTGCCCCCCCATCTATCCCTGTATCACTTTACCACGTTGCTCATTTTGTCCTCGTCATCTTCCTACATTCCAGCTTCAGACAGTAGCCTGGGAGTTTGTCATACGGAAGCGAAGCTGCTTACCTGGCCAGGCCTGGACTGGACTTTGAGGAGGAAAAAATTCTGCGCGGCAACTAAGATCAAGCGTGATCTCATTCTCGTAGCACTAAACTCTCTCCATACAAGTTTACAAATTCGTTGAAATGAGCTCGTGTCGATCACGGGTAGGGAAAAAAAAAAGAGTATGTGATAAAGTACGGGTGTGAGCGTCTCTCTCGCCTTGGGTTGCTCTCTTTGAGGCGCACGTCTCATTGCATTGCTTTTTTGTGGCTGTACCTTTATTTTTTTTTTTTTTTAAATCTCCCCTCCTAGTCTTGCGCGGACAACTCGGATGTGGCCTGTGCCGGTCCCAACTTGCGCTGGCATCCAAAGGAAATTCTTTGTTTGTCGTCTGCGCAGCAAAAATACCATCACTCCCTCTCTCATTTCTTATTGCTGCAGATCTGTTCTTTCTGTTTTGCCAAAGTCAGCGTCACTGGCAGGGGCTTTAGAGACCTTGATCATTCTTTGCAATCATGCAGAAAGAGGTGTGTTGGGAAAGGATATGCATCACACCATTTCGTCGATAAAGGTTGCGAACCTGCAACTAGATGGCAACACGAAGAGGACGGGAATCGCATCTCTCTACTCCCGTAACTGCGATACGAGATTCTGAATGATGATGATTTGCAGAAGTCGCACCTAGCAAGCAATGTGTCCAACCCCCACCAGCCAATTCCACCCACACACCCAAACGCAGCCAAAGCCCACACGCATGCGCACACACACGCACATGCGCAATCAGCCAAGGTCTTTGCGTACTCCGTATTATTGCCGACTTCTTCACGTCACGTCGCAATGGCAACCAGTGACGAATCGAATCGCATGTGAGTGTACCTACTCCGTACTTGTATCTGATAGATGGATGGTGAAAAGCTTCCTCGCGCCGAGACTGATTATCGATTGCCATCTATCTGGTCTTATCCACTCTTTGATACCTAGACCGTTCTATTGAGATATGTATTTGCTTGCCCGTACGTACCCCATACTCCGTACTTGTACTCCGTACTCGACGATGCAACAAAAAGGCTGGTCCCGTCTTGTGATTGCCATAATGCTGGGCCTGATATTTGGGCGCGACCCCCATGTCGTCATGCCGCTTTTCTCACCGGCAAACGACAGCCAACGACCGTTCAACCTAGCGAAACCCTCTAATGCAACAACTACAACTAATTTTCACCGCGACTTTTCATCATCGTCACCTACGACTACTTCTCATCACCTCGACACTATTTATTCCCTAGTATTACGGAGTACACAGAGAGGAGATCGGAAAAAGAAATGCCCACACCACCATCTCGTTACAAGCCCAATGAATTGCCTCCCGCCACCACCCACTTTCAAGGTACATGTGTACATATGTTCGAGCCTCCTCACCGCAAGCCAGCACCAAACCCAAAATAACCACCTCCAAAGAGAGAAAAAAAAACATGGTAAACTCAATTCTTTCCCATCAACCGCTAACGATAGGTGGAGACAAGGGGAAAAAAGCGATAAATTCAATTGCCTCGTTGGGCTGTCCGGACCGATAAATCGATCGGGCTAATACTGCTTGTACCTAACAAAAGGAGGCTGAAGGTCAACTACGGAGTAATCAAAACTGAGTCATGAAGCTATCCAGATCTGTCTTGTTCAATCTCATCTCGATCGAAGATTCCCACCCAAAGACACAAAACTCCCCGACGATGATCTCTTGAACCAGGGGTGGTTGTTCACATGCGCTTAGACATCCGCGCGTGTGCATTTTTTGCCGATCATCACAATCGCGCGACCGCCACAGCGGGCTCCGACTGCTCCTTTTTAATTTTACCCCTTTTTTTTTTTTCTCGTGCTTTCCATTTCTCTCAGACCCGACAAACTGATCACGTCACATCATGGATAGCTTGAAAGAAAAAATGGGAGCTCCTTTTGCCTGCTTTGCTGACAGAGGTGGACGAAATGAAAAAAAAAAAGGGACTAGGGGGAGCAAATCTAAGGGACCATTTTGCCTAAACAAATCGCTCACGGCGAGATGAGATCTGTTGGGTGTGACCGGCCCAGGGGCTGTTCCCGGCCGCTAGCATCGTGCTAGCCTCGATGTTAGCCTGACCCTTGAACGGCCCTTCGTCACTCGCCAGCGTACTTGCAGAGTTGTGTTTTATGCCCTTTGAGCATCAACTCGAATTATGGGGAAATGTCCGAGGTTGATGTTCAAGGTTAACGCATGATGCTGGTTATTTTAACAGTATCGCCTCTTCTTATATGACGCTGCTTTATTTGGTCGCACTGCTTGTGTATTGTGTACATGAGTTGTACGACACTTCAAGCGAAATACCAGCAATATATGTACTTGTCTGCTGCTTACAGCCCCTGAGCTTTTGTTGTCGCTGCGGATTGTAGACTTGAGATTAACGTTGTTTACCACAAAGTGCATGAAATGTTGGTCGAGATGATTGTTTTTCTCAGTGCTCTGCCTCACTATACATGCAAGAATTGTTCGTTGAATTCAAAAGTCTCTCGTACTGTCTCAGAAGTAGGCTCTATATCCATGCTTGGATTTATTTAATAATCCCCCTGCCAAGATCAACAACCTATAGGCGACGGTGGCAATATTATTCGTCCCAGCGCTACGGGTTGTGCGGCCATACAGCCGCTCATTCTAAGTTGAGGGCTATGGAAGGCTTGGGAAGGCGACCATCTGGAGAAACATGGTGAAGAGGTTACGTATTTACGAAGAAGCAAGCGGTGTGCAGGATTTTTCCTTTTCTGATGTATTGAATAGTATGTTCTTATTTTTGTCAGATGTGCAATAATGTTGAGCCCCCATCACAGTTCTAGTCTTCTGGTGGCTTCGATGGCCTGTAATGCAGCTCAAAAGATTCCATCGAGTCCATAAGATGACGAGATTCCCTTGAGCAATGTACTTCTACTATAACTTGAGTGCCTTGGGGCTCAATAGTCGTAGGGACTGGTCTCGCCACCGTTATACTGCTCAGGCAGAGCAACAGGCACGTGCTTCTCCTGCCCAACCCTAGTGATGCTCTCACCCTCCTCGTCGCTGAGCTTCAGGTCCAGGGCCGCGAGGTACTCCCGCATCCGCTCGACCTTCTTGGTGGTGTTGAGCACCACGACGCCCTGGTCGAGCTGCCAGCGGATGAGGACGGCGCTGGGGCTCACGCCGTGCCTCTCGGCCACCTCCCGGATCGTGCCGTCGAGGTGGTTGCCCTTGAGCCAGGTGATGGGGGCGAGGCCCATGAAGCTCTGCGTCGTGATGCCCTCGGACGCGAGGTACCTGGCGAAGCCGGGTGCGCCCTGGAAGTAAGGGTGGAACTGGATCTGGTTGACGACGGGCTTGATCTGTGCCGTCTTGAGGAGGTTCTCGACGTGGCTCTTGCGGAAGTTGGATATACCGATGGAGCGGACCTTGCCGGAGCGCTGGGCCTCCTCCATCAGGCTCCAGGTCTTGGCCACGGCTGCCTCGTTGTATCGAAACTTGGCGTCGAAGGGGGCGTGTAGGATGTACCTATAATAATTCACAATTTCTTGTGTTAGCATTTCTTTTTTCTCCTCTCTCTCTCTCACACACACAACAACAACAACATCCCAGTCCTCTTGCTTTTGTTTCTTACAAATCTAGGTAACCCAGCTGCAGACGCTTCAAGCTGTTGTCGAGGGCCAAGGGGAGATCCTCCACCTTGCCCTCGTTGATGGTCTGGATGACCTTTGTGGTGACAAAGAGGTCCTCGCGCGGCACGCCGCCCTCCTTGATGGCCTGGCCAAGCTCGGCTTCGGTGCCGTACCCTTCCGCCGTGTCGAAATGCCTGTAGCCAGCCTTGATGGCGTCCACCAACATCTTGACCATCTCGGGGTTTTCAGCGGAGAAGCGATCAGGCTTGTACCATGTTGTGCCGGTGCCGAATCCCAGCTAAAGAGAGTAAGTTTGAGCATCAAAAGACTCAAGACATCCGGGAGAGGGGAAGGAGAATAGACGTACGACAGGGATCTGGTTGCCGTCCTGCAACTTGGTCAGCGGAATTTGGGGAGTCGATGCCATGATTTCAAATGATAAAGTTCTGCAGAAAGTTGTGTCAATGGAGGAAGGGAAACTTGTCGAGGAGTCAAGGCTCACAATGGTCTTCTTGATAAAGGAACGGTGAGGAGCGGGAATGGCTGGTAGGGACAATATAATGTCTACTCATATGGAGCTAGTTGCGGCGAGTTATTAATCAACAACGTTTTGCCGGCACATGATACATGATGCCATAGTCGATCAAGCACTAAGGACAACTTCTCTCGTTTGTTGACCTATAGTTGACTAGCTGAAGTCGACGATAGCTCCACATTGGGAGCTATCAAGGGCCATTGTCATTGTTGGTGGTTTGTGCTTCTTGGGCACGTAAGGAGAGTAATTGCCGTCCTATTACCGAATACCATGTTCCCTTACTCCGTGTTCCCTCACTCCGTGAGTCCGTAATGTGGTCCGCAATTCGATTAGAGGCTCGGCCTATTTCCGGAGGAGTACGGAGTTGTTGGATAAGCATCTTTGGCAGCGTTCAACGTGATGAAGAAAGGAAAGAGAGAGAAAAGAGCGGCAAGGGGAAGAATCTATAGAAAGGAAAGAGATGTACACGTGATCTAAGCCTTGCACGCCTGCCAACATTGGTCACTCGAAAGCAAAGAAAACAAGGAAAGAGCCTTGAAGTCATGTGCCTTCCAGATTGTTGTTGTCAACCGCGCCTACGATAAGGTGATAGTACTAAAGTAGAGTGAGTGTATATACTTGGCTTGCTGGAGCGTGCTTTGGAGTACGTCACCAGGAATAAAGTGCTGCTCTGCGCAAGCTGCCTCCATCAATGGCGGCGGGCCAAGTCGAGCTGTTCCAGCCAGGAAGCAATTGTCGTTGCCGTACACTCCACCGAACACTCACGGCAATCGATCGGTCTTCATTCCAACGGCCGAAAGCGATAAGGTGAGTGCAGCTACAGTTGTTGAGGACGGTTGATGCTGAACGCTAGAATATAGGGACCGGGATATGCAGCTGCTTTCAAGGAGCAGAGAGGAATATGCAGCGGGTTCTGATGAAGATGACAGAGAAAGGAGGTGTTTGTAGTACCAGGAATAGGTTACTACTTCATTGACCTTGGTCTACGCAAAATCAGTCTGTTTGGATTTCACGCTGATTGATACCCTGAGCAATTCGTTCAGTTGGCCGAGGTTCCTTCTTGTAAACCACGTAAGAAGGGATACAAGGCTATGATAGTATATGTGTTGTGCGCACCTGGTTCGACAATCCTGTCTGCAGACTGGCATCTATATTTTGATATTGCCCAGGTCTGATATGCCCACCACCTGGAAGTCGTGCCTCTAAGCAATTTCATGGTTCGCAATCATCAGCCTCATTATGGCAAAAGGCGCCTGGTGTGGGTCTGTACGACCTGAGATGCAAGGCCGACAGGCAAGGCTCACTGTCCAGACTGGGTTCTACCGACTTCTCTTACCTCGAGCGGCGAGAACACAGCCATGGCTAACCGCGAAATTCTGCTTCTGCTTCTGCTTCTCCTTCGCGCCGACGTGGGACTTCCCACCAGATGGCCTAATAAAGCTGGACAATGTCGTCACGTCCATCAAGAACCATCGACGAACCATTTCCTGTACCTCGTCCCTAGAAGGCTCCGACGTCCTCGACATGGAAAAAAGAAGCGTTCAGTACATAAACGAGGAATTGAGAAGCTGGAGGTTCTCGATCCTGACCAAGTTTCTAAGCGCGCTGGGCTTTGGCGTTGATGTTGGCGCCGAGGTCCACAATAGGTAAGACATGGTACTATCGCAGTCATTGGCTTATTATCAACCAAGTAACAGTATTCTGTTCCTGATTAGCCACTACAGATGCCCAACTTGGATGAAAATAGATACATTGGGGGTGAGATGATGTGGTGCATTCAACCCCCCCCCCCCCCTCTCTCCAACCAATCCTGTCGTATGCCAATGACAACAAGGCGGCCTAGACTTGCAGCTGGCGCAAGGCATTCTATTTCTGTTGGCTCATCCACCCTGTGGTTGGCCGCTCAAAGTGCATTTTGAGGCTTAGAGTCGCACCGGAGTAGGCTATGTACCTTCGTTTCCTGCGCCTGCCTTTATATATTAATGATAAATATGTCCGCACCTGCCACTTTATGCTGCGTGAACGGTCTTTCCGCCCTCACACTTCCACAAGCAAACTTCGACATACGAACATACTTTCATATCCGAATCACGAACAAATATCAGGCTCGAATGCGTGCAGACTACGGCGCGCCGAACCCATACCGACGCAGTGCGCCGCATCATCGGTATCTGTAGCGAATCCCAAACCGACTTATTCCTGTGATCCCTAGAGAGTGCAAGGGCTCTTCTGCCTGCACCATCGAATAGCGGTAGTCCTTCTTCTCATCCTCCTCCTTCGATCGAAATGGGCCCTTCGCCGCGCTACACCTTTACACTTGTTCTTTGGGCATCGGCTCTCTTCGGCGTACGGGCGGATGATGGACTCGGTGACTTTTCCAACAACCTGGCAACCGACCTAGGTCCACTCCTAGTTTTGTTTGGAGACGCAATGACGAAACAGTATTTGAGTGAAAGTACATCTTCCATAGACTACTTCATCTTTGCCATGGCACCAATAGGAATCCTGACTGCCATTGTGTCGGTGATTCGGGTCTGCGGCCATTCTTCCCTCCGTGCTTTCATAGGGAGGTCGCAGGAAGGAGATGGTGCTATAGAGGCAGAGCTCTGCACTTCGACGAGCCGCGACGTCTGTGAACTCTTCAACAGAGGTGGCATCACCCGCGTCTTAGGGCAGCCGACAATCCTCGAACTTGTCTACACTCCCCGTAACAAAGAAGATGTTAAGGGGGAGCCCAGATTGAGTATTTCTAAGACGTACTTTGGGAATGTCGGGAAGGAGGACGATTCTGCATCGTGGGAGCGTGTCGATGGGTCAATCTTTGGGAAGAAGATCAAGGAAGCCCCTGCTCAATATGATTTTGGACCAAACCCAAACATTTCTCTCAACATAGGCATTGCGAAGCAACCCGGCTGGGTCTTCTTCCTCGTTGCTGTCACAGGATGTATTCTCCAGTGCGGCATACTTGTCTTGGCTGGCGTTGGGGCCTGGATTCTAGGCTGGAGGCTCAACGAGGACGAATACACGCCAGGAAATTACGCTCCATTCATGTTCATCATCGGGACTATTGCCATGTGCGCAGGAATGTGGACCTGCGCTTTTCTTATCGGGCAAACAACTAAAGAGGTTCGCTTTCGACGCGGGCCCTCGACAGATTCATCTCGCTTGATATGGCTTCAGCCCGGACCGCAACGCATCGGAGACCAGAGTTTTGACCCGTTTGCATACTGCGAGGATCCAGATAAGGATCCAGTCAAGATCTGGATATCATCACGCAAAGATCTACAGGCCAACTATGAGATTCATACTATAATCGCTGTTCTCACTACACTAATCAAATACATCTCTCAGTTTATCGGTCTTCGCGGCATGAAGGCTTGGGTTTCCCTCGCGCAGCTTGGAATTACCATCTTTATGAGCATTTTACGCGGATCTCTTCGTATGAAACGATTGAATAGGAACGCAAATGAGCTAGGCAATATCCCGGATCTGGTTTCAGGCTACGAGCTTGACTGGCTTTGTTTCAGGATGGCCGGATACTCAACTCTGAGCTTCGTAGGAGCTCATTCCAAACAAACTACCGAGAACAAAAGCAAGGACTCAGAGCCAGAAACACTTCCGCTACAAGGGGACTCGGCGTCTTCTGAAGAAGGCTCAAGCCCCAACATTCCTGATTCAGTAGCTGGAAAGGGGAATCAAAAGGCACATGACAACAGAAAAGGATGTGAAGAGGTGCTTTTGCTTCGTGAGCGACTCGCCTTTTTGACAGGACAGGCGTCACTGCGAACTATCAAGGACGCAGAAAGTCAAAGCTGGGAGATGTTATATGTCAAGGTGCGCCAAAAGGCACAGAATCTCTCTGCAGCTATTGATAGGGTGCTCACAGAAGTATCCCCATTGCCCGAAGACTACAGGGGCACTGATCTGCTACGATTCGACGTGGCGGTTGGCTCACTACAGTCTAAGTCGCAGCTGGGCGGCGTCACCAATCTCAGGCTTGAAAGATCACCAAAGAATACAACGTCAGGTTGGCAAGTCGACCCTTGCCAGCTAGAGGCCATTCTAGGTCTTTGGATGTGGTCCTTGGTACACCTCGGTTATCAAACATCTCGCGATTCAGTAGAATCTCATATGGACCTAGTCGCCGAAAAGGTGCCAAGAGGGAGAATCATATCCGCACATACTGAGCAATCGCACAGCGTACAGGGGGAAATGAACCTTTGGCTAGGAAGCTCGACGGTGAATTACTTAAAGAGCACCTTGTCTATTGACAAAGAAATGACTTATAGTCTTGCCACCTTCTTCGAGCCTGAATCTCCAAACCAGCACAACGACCTTTGGACAGCAGCAATGGGGCATAATTTTGGTTTTAAAGAAACTCCTTTAGCATCGTCGCCGTTGAAAGGTTCGAGACTGAGTCAACACCCATTAGAGCGACCGGTGCGCATTCCGGAGACCCTAAGGCGGTTTGCTGGATGGCAAGCTGTCCACGAAGCAGTGGATACGATGAAGCTGGCCGAGGCCAAACGGCTCTATGTCGAGTTTGTTCAACTCACTTCAACAAATTCATCACTGCTGGACGTATGTGCGCAAGAATTGTTCGCGGCTGTGATGAAAGAGCTTTCTTCCGCATCGAGCCTCACAATAGATGAGACCACAATTGTCGAAAGCAACGGAGTAGTGCGCTTTGAGAATCCTACAGTGCAATCTCTGGCCACGGTATTCGTAGAAAGCTCTCTAGGGACCAACACAGAGTTCATCACCAGCAACATACCCACTTTGAAACCACCTTTCCCAGACCAGAACCAGCTTTTCACTAGTGTCATCGAGCGCTCCAAAAGACATCGCCAGAAATCGGAATGGCAACGAGCAGAAACTATACTTCGATGGGCTTGTAGTTATTTTGGTTCGGCGACTACTGAGTCCCAAGTCAGTCAAAATGAGCTGTTCACTCAAGTTTTACTTGAACTCGGAGAGCTCTATCGCTGGTCTCTATCTCATGTTCCATACAGTGAAGAGCGAGAAAAGTTCGGAACCAATGGTGTCAAGTGGATGGGCGAGACGTATTCGCGCGCTTCTCAAAGCATCGAAGAAGCTCAAGATATTATTGTTCGGTACGCAGCTATTGCTGTAAGAATACCTCAGACACTCTCTTCAAAAAGATTTTCCAACGAGGAAAAAAAACCAGGAAAGATAAGTCAGGATTTGTTAGACTTTGTACAAGCAATACGAGACAAGGACCGGACTGTCGCCCTCGAAAAGATGTGCGTTCTCACACAAGCGGATCTAAGATGTCCAGACGGTCAAACTGCCCTTCCCCTTTCGGCGAAGAATAATTGGACCGAAACTGTCAGCTTTCTACTTGAAATGAAAGTGAACCCAAATAGCCAGGATCGGGAAAAGAGGAATGCAGTGTCATATTGCGCTGAATTTGGATTTGCCGTCTGCATCCGCATTCTTATTCAAAGTGGTGCCTTGGTGGATCTGACAGAAGATGAAGGCCGTTCGCCGCTCCTGCGCGCTGTTGAAGCTGAGAATCAGTTCATCGTTGACTTGCTTCTTGCCATAGATTACGTCGACATTAATCGGAAAAACGCTGAGGGAGTGTCGCCGTTAGAAATTGCATTAAGAACAGGGAATGAACACATTGTGCAATCCCTATTTACGAAAGGAGCTAATCCTGATGCAGTTGATTCCAACGGCTGCACACTATTGCTCAAAGCAGCGAAAGAAGGGCAAGAGGCTGTCGTGAAGCTATTGCTCGAAAAAGGAGCCGATCTTGAGGCTACTAATAACGGCCAAACAATATTAGAATATGCTGCATGGACAGGAAATGAGGGTCTTGTGAGTCTCCTGATGGAATACGGACCCGATCTTGATGGAAAGCGGGGAAGTGACACACTTGCAGCTGCCGCAGCTTCAGGGCATGAAGCTATTGTTAAGCTATTGCTCTCAAAGGGAGCTTATCTTGAGATTCGGCATGGTCAGCCAAGCAAACCTTTACCATTGGCTGTCAAAAGAGGGCATGAGTCAATTGTCAGACTCTTACTTGACCAAGGATGCAGTCTTGAGGTTATAGATCCTGAATACAGATGCACGCCATTAGTATCTGCTATAATATCCGAGAAGAAAGCGATTGCAGAGCTGTTGCTGCAGATGGGAGCCAATCTTGAATGTCGAGATGATTTCGGCCGGACACCACTTCATGCTGCTATCTTTAGGGGTAATTATAGCATTTTGCGCCTCCTTGTTGAAAAAGGAGCCGATACCGAGGCTAGAGATGAGCACGGCTGCACACCACTACACTATGCCGCCTTGCTGTATGGTTATGACATGGTGCAGCTTCTAATAGAAAATGGAGCCGATATTGAAGCTAGAGAAGAGCGCGGCTGGACACCACTACACTATGCCGTCTCGAGAAATTTTTCTAACGTCGTGCAGCTCCTTATTGATAAAGGGGCTAATCTCGAGGTTGAAGATAATTCCGGCACCACACCTCTCGAGAGTGCCATAGGTCTAGGATTTACGGATATTGCAAGTCTGTTGACTCAGAGGATAGCCGAAGTTAAAGCCAGCTCTTTAACAACAAAGGCCTCTTCTCACACTGGCTCACCGGGAGGTCACATGGGTGACTTGGAGATGGTCTATTTGGGTTCAAGCCTCTTCTCCGAACAATAGATATCACAAGGGTTCTGCTGAAATAATTCTGTTGTATTGCCGAACACAACTTGAACGGATGGGTGAAAATAGAGAAAATCTACGCAGAGACAATTTCGTATATTCAATATAGGGAACCACATGTAATTGACGAAATCATGTCTACACCTTACGCTTGCTCTGAGTGGCTTCAACTCGGCTCTCTAGCCTTGTCCACATATCGATGACCATGATGATTGCTAACATATCAATGTTTAGCAACGCTTATAATATGTCAATGTCATGATGTGCCACTTACGAATGATTGCAAAGGGCAAATACTCGCCATAAATAAGCATGGCCTTCTTCTCCGCACCAACGACATCCTCCCCCAGCGTCCACAGATGATGCAGACACGTCAAGCTCGTCATGCCCGTGACGCTCCCAAACACCAACGCCGCAATCTCCGTCCTCGCCGTCGGCCTCGCCAGTGTGAAGACGAGGTAGACGGCGAGGGGAAACTGCACGAGCCCTTCAATGTAGAGGAAGGCCTGGAACCAGGGCTCGTCGTGAGAAGCGTGGGCGAACAAGGGGTCCTCGGAGAGGGAGACGTAGAGGTTGCGGAGGGAGATGAGGAAGTGGAGGGGTGCTGATGGTGCCTCGTATAGAGCTTTGGGGTAAAAGGGCACGAGGTCGAGGGCTAGAAATGTTAGCATAAATTTTTCTTTTTTTTTCTTTTCTTTTTTTTTTTTTAATAGGTAAAAGGATGGCTGTCTCGCTTGCACGTACCTAGCATGCCAAAGAGCTGCGTTCCGATGAGGGCCAGGTAAGCCAGGTTTCTTGCTTTTGGCGAGAGCATTTTGATTGTTTTGCTTTGAGCGTAGATGAAACCGGCTAACTGGAAATTACTTCAAGACTATGAGAGAAGACGATGAGTTTTCTATGATTAATCAGTTGTGGGACCAGAATGCGACTGACAATATTGTCTTGGATGAGATTCATAGAGGGGAGTTGAGGGTTCGGGATATGAGACGCGGTCGGGGTTGACGTCGCGCTAAATCATAATGCGGGTTATGATGTGGGGGTTACGTCTTTCAACCAATACAAGGTAACAAAATGTGTAAAGAAAGGCCTTCACAAGCTAATATGAGAGATGGAAGTCAAAGCATGGAAAATTGCGGAAATCATCATCTGGATGTGCTCATCTCGACTTTTATCATGTACTATTAACACAGATTTCATCCCATCATACAATGGATATAGCAAAAGCAACATTTCCCACCCCCAAACGCCAGTTCCCCTTAAAACGCCGTAAAAATATTCCCATCATACATCTACATCAGTCTATCCTCTTAGCATAGCCCCAGCCGTTGCCGACACCGACGCCGCCACCGCCGACGCCGTACCCCAGCGGCGTGGCACCCCCCAACACCCGTCCCCTGAGCCGCTTGGGCATGACGACGCCCAAGGTGTACATTCCCGCGACCAGCATGCCGGCGACAAAGGACACGAGGCTGTAGAAGACGGTGCTAGCGTATACGTGCCCTCCCAGGCCCTGCCACTCCACCTTGCCCTCCGTCTTGGGCAGGGCCGGCGTGGGGAACCACCTGACGGAGAAGCTAAGCGGCAGCTCGTTGCCAATCACCAACTTCCTCGTGTACAGCCCGTCCATGTGGCTCAGCGGGCTCGTGCTGTAGGCGACGGCCGAGTCGAGGACGCCCGAGTCGTGCTTGCGCATGTGGTGCTTGGGTGTGCTGTGCAGCAAGACGTTGAGGTGGGTGCTGACGTGCATGTGGCTCCTCTGCAGGGTGCCCGCGAGGGCGAAGACGAGGGGTATGTGCTCCTGCTCGGCCGTCTGCTCGCCGATGACCTCGACGTGCTGCGGCGGGCGGGCGGGCAGGCGGCAGGACAGCGGCGCGTCCGAGTGGACGTAGAACTCGAGGAGGTGGAAGAGGGGGTCGTCGACGAAGGGTATCGTGCAGTTTAGCTCGCCCTCGACGCCGTACTGGAACTCGAGGGGTTTGCCCGTCTCGTTGCATACCGGGAACGGGATCCATTCCAGCTCGTGCTTTTCGTTTTCGAGATGCTCGCCCGTTTCTC
This sequence comes from Trichothecium sympodiale, assembly GCA_003012115.1. Taxonomy (NCBI): domain Eukaryota; kingdom Fungi; phylum Ascomycota; class Sordariomycetes; order Hypocreales; genus Trichothecium; species Trichothecium sympodiale. The sequence goes on along the minus strand of PXOB01000014.1, from coordinate 61,517 downwards.
TGCGTTTCAGTTCTCGTTAGACACTCGTTTCGTGCGAGGATGGGAAGAAAAAAAGAAACTCACGAGCTGCGGTTCATGCACTCGACGTGGATTGGGGCGCCATAGTGAAACGAGGGGAGAGCATCAGGATGCGTCGTCGTCGCAGCCACTCTCGACGTCAAGACGCCCAGCACCAGCGCCGCAAAAGCCAACATATTGTTTCGAGGGAGTGGGAGTTTCAGAATCCGGGATAGATGGTTCTGACGAGAAAGTTTTGGGGGGGGAAACTCCTTAGTAGTGGTGAACCATCTCTTCCCGTACAGATGACCCGGCGATTGATTCGTTGGTTTCGTTTCGTTTTCTTTCCTTGTGCAAAGAAAAATTGATTGTGCTTCGCCAAATTGTAGAGCAGAGGAGAGGGGAGGGGAGTGATAACCCAAAAGCTTGATTGACGTTATGCTGATGTTGAAGGCTTTTGGGCTTGAGCCACGTTGGCTAAGAGACGGGATGCCTGCCGCGTTGGAGTAGGTAGGCTAGTATTAGGGTGCTAAAGAACTACTAAAGGAACCACCCCACCACGTCTGGTCAGGTACAAGTCCGCGGCTCGCGTCACGTGGGACCCCTCATCGTGATCATTTGCTGCCATCATCACTTTATCAGAAATTTTTTATAAACCGTTATTATGCATATAGAGTCTTGCTGTCCCGTCGCCGCTTCATCTAGACATGTTCACCAGCCGCCTTTTTCTTGACCCTTGACGCCAAGAGGGATTGTCCTCTTCTACTTGCATATCGTGGGCGATTAATGATGATGTACTCAAGGTCTGGACTTGTAAGGTCAGATGTCACCTAAACCAACAGTTTACCGAGATTACCGAGATCCATCTACTTCTCAACCCTACCGGTAGCAGTAATGAGCACCCAGGTGATATCCCACCCCCCTCCCTCCTCCCCATACCGCCCCCTCAAATACTCCAGCATCAACCCGCTCACCTCCTCATACGGATGCGCCCTCCTCTGCTCCTCGCTCCACCACATGTTCATCACAAACCCCAGCATGGAGCCGAACCCCATCATCCACTCCTCGGGCCCGCTCATCCGGTACCGTCCCGGCTGCACCCGGACGCTCACGTCCCGGAAGCCCGCCTCGCGCAGCGCCGCGTCGATGTAGGCCTCGTCGTCCCACCGGCCGTTGTCGTGGGCCTGCATCGGCATCTCGTCGGGGAAGGGCGCCTCGAAGGGGAAGGAGGCAAAGGCCGCGCGCATGTCGGAGCGCCAGGAGTCTTGGGCGCAGCTGTGGTGGAAGGTTGAGGCGCCGAATATGCTGCCGTGTTTCAGTATCCGCTGGCACTCTATTTGCGATGTTGCGAGGGATCAGTAAAGTGTCTGCACTCGTCCTGCTGCCCCTCGGAGATATATGTTGCTACTGCACCTTTAAAGACACCAATTGGGTCCGGGACCAGGTGTATACCCAAAGAGATGGCAACATGCGTGAGGGAGCTCTCCGCAAGGTTCGTATTCTATCATGAATGTGGTAAGTTTGCCGCGTCATATACACAAGAAGCACCCATCTACGTGGCGTATATATATGTGTAAGAGGAAAAGGGAGGTGTCTCACCTGCGCATCAAACACTCTCGCCTCGGTGTTTACCCACCCCTCGGACTCGATCCTCTTCTTCACAATGTCCACCATGAGTTCAGACTTGTCGGCGCAAACAAACGAGCTTCTATCCAGCACGTCCTTTGCGAGCGTCTTCTCGACCTCCTGTCTGGCCAGCCCCGCTCCGCAGCAAGAGTCCAGCATCGCCACGGGCGAGGAATGGCTCGGCGCGAGGCCCATGTGCTCCAGGAGAGGGGTGCAGAGGGGGACCAGCATGCCTTTGGCCGAGTGGACGAATCGCTCTTCCTGCGAGCTATCCTGGAAAAAGTCTTTGAAGATTTGGTCCGAGGACGTGTGCCCCTCGGCGAAGTGAGAAGGAGACATGTTGAGAGGTGCGCTATTAAACGATGTTTGTTTCAGTGACACGATGACAGCTTTTTTTAGATGCAGATGCAGGTACTTCTTATGTCGCTGATTTCTTTCTTACCCTTTTATATTGAACCATCATGACGCTTGAGTATTACACCATATGTATCCGAATCTGCACCCAAAGTCTCCGAAAAGTATGCGCAACGCAATCGGCAATCGGCCCAAACACGACATTGACTCCTCCTGAATAATTACTTGCAGTTTCGAAAGCAGCAATGAGTTACGAATAATAAATTCTCTGTTTCAGCTCCGACCTGCAAGACATGGAAGCGAATCATGCATACCTTGGGAAAAAGAAGAAGAAAAGACCATACGGCTAGCTAGCTAATTTATAGATAGTTCGGTCACCGTTATATTACAAGGTTACAAGGATAAATAACAGCCTCGGGCTAGGTTAATTATAAATCGGACCTACTAAGTTATATAGTTAATTAGTATGCGAAATACTATAAAAAATAAAAGTTATTAAATTAAAGTTCTAATTAATATCTTATATATATTTTATTAATTATAATTATAATTTCTATTTAATTTTATATATTTTTAATTAAATCTTTTATTAATTTATTTAGTATTATATATTAAATTTCTATTATAATTTCTTTTAGCTAATTATAATTTATATTTTCTATAATATATAAAAAGTATAATAAGTTAAGTAAGTATAGGAAGGTAAGTTTCTATTTATATAGTAATTAAAGCTTAAATTCTCTTTTAAATATAATTACTTATAGAGAGCTCTTAAGGTATTTTTAATAAGTCTACTATATAACCTTAAGTAATATAATAACTTAAGGTATATTATAATTATCCCCCCCTTTTTTTATAATATATTTTTATATTACTATATTAATTATTAAAATAAATATTAAATACCCTATAGTATTATATTTATTTATAAATACCTTTTGAACTTTTTTTTTATTATTATTTATATTATTAATTTATTTAATCTTTTAAATTTTTATAATAGCTTTTTTTTTAATTATTAATAAATAATTATAATTATGATACTATTTTTAAGAAAAAGAATAAATATATAAAAGCTAATTTTCTTATATTTATATTTCTTTTATTATTATTAAAATATAAAAGCTTTAAGTAAGAAGCTTTTAATAATTTAATTAATCTTTTTATTACTTTTTATTCAAGAAAAGATTTTATTTTTTTTATTTTTTATAAAAAATAGCTTTTATAAAATATTAATATTTTTATTTAAGTTTTATTTATTTCTTTATTTAACTAGGATTTAAATAAAAGAAAAGATATTATTTTTAATATATAAGCTTATATTATTTTAATTACTTTTCTTACTTTTTCTATATTTTTTTTATTTATTAAATAAATTAAAGAATTATTTTTTTTCTTTTTTATTAATTATATTTTATAATATAAATTATTTTTTTATTTTCTTTTATTTTATTATTAATAAATCCTTTTATATTATTATACTTAAGTATTAAATAACTATATTTAAGTAAATATAAAGCATTTTTAATCTTTTTAATAATTCTTAAAGTTTTAATATTAACTTTTCTTTAATTCTAATATCTTTTTATAATCTTCTTTTATTATATACTTTTTAAAATTTTACTTTTAATATTAAGTAATTTATTTTTACTATTCTTTTTCTTATCTTTATAATTTTATTTAGTTTTAATCTTATTTTTATAATAATTTTAATTTTTATTTTTATATATATTTTTATCTTTATATATATTTCTATAAGTATTCTTACTTTTATAAGATAATTTATAAATATTATTATTATTATTTTCTTTATAAATATTATTTTTTATAATATTTTTAAATTTATATTATTTTCTATAATATTTTATAATAAATTTATTATTCTTTCCTAGCTTTTATTTAAATATTTTATTTAAAATACTTAATATTATATATTAGATTTTTAATTAATAATTTATATTTTTATTAAAAATTATTATATTTAGTCTTATTTAAAGGAAATTCTTTATATAATATATATTAATTTTATAATTAAAGTATATTATTTTTATTAATTAAAAAGTAAGACTTATATTTTTTCTATTTTTATAATAATAAATAATTATAAAGATTTTAATATTTTTATTATTTAAATTATAGCTATTTCTTATTCTTAATATATAAATACTAGCTTTATTTTTATTATAAAAGTATAAAATAATAATAAAATATTATTATTTTTCTTCTTTAATATATATTAACTTTTTATAGCTATAATTATATTTTTCTATAATAAATTTTAAAAGATAGAAACTTTTTATAGAAAATCTTAATATATTAATAATATATATTATAAAAATATTATATTTAATTCTTTAAAATAGTATAATATTATAATTATTTAATATATTATTAAGTATTCTATTAATATTATTATTTTCCTTTTTAATATTATATATATTCTTTTATATTTCTTTTTTTTTTATTAATTTTTATTTTTTAAAATATTACTTAATATAAAAAATATACTATTTAATTAATACTTTATTTATAATTATTTAATAATTAATATATTAATTAAAATATTATTATAAGCTTTTTTATTTATTATATTATTAATATCTTTTTTAATTATAATATTATTAAAAAGCTTTTTAAAAATAAAGAAAATAAATACTTTAATTAAATAAATTAAGTAATTAATAATCTTATCTTTATTATTTTTATATAATAATAATAAATTATTATTAAGGTTTTTTAAAATAGTTTTTTTTTATTTTTAATTTTTAATTTTAAGTAATTTACTTTTAAGATTTAATAATTTCTATTTTTATATTTTTTATAGTTTCTTTTATATTAATTCTTTATAATCTTTTTAATTATATTTTCTCTTTTAAGCTTTTTTAAATTTTTAAATAAATTATTATATATTATTTATATTTTTTTTTAATATTATATATATTTTATAGTATATATTTATAGGAGTTTTAATAGCATTAAGTATTATTATTAAGCTATATTTACTTTTTATATAAAACTAAGCTTATCCTTAAGCTTTATACCTCCCCTTATCTTTCTTCTTTTATATTATTATCCTTACTTATCTTTACTTATCCTTACTTATATCCTTATTTATATTATCTTAGCTACCCTTAATATTACTTATTATTATCCTTAGAAAGCATTACTATAAGAAATATTATTATAGCTTTCTAGCCTTATACTTTAAATTATATAAAATATATAAGCTTAATTAATTAAGCTTATTTATTAATTAGTAAAGTATACTTATAAGTTATTATTATTATTATTATTATTATTAATATTAATATAAAAATATTACTTTAAGTAGTATTTAAATCTTATTAATACTAATAGTTAAAATAATAATATTAATTATATTATTATAATTAAGTTAAGTTAATTAAATAGCCTAGTAGCTTATAGCTATTACTTAAGGTACTTAAAGTTAGATATACTTAGGTTTTTAATAATATCTTTATATATAACCCCTTAAGGAGGATAAGGTATATTATTAAGCATTAGAAGTTATATTACTATAATAGCTATTATATATATATATATATATAGTTAAAGATAAAGATTAAAATAAAGCTATAGGAAATTATATTAAGTTTATAATTATTATAATAATAATACTTATCTTAATAAGTTATTAAAAACTTTAATTTATTAAGTTTTATTTAATTTAATTAGTTATTATTTAAATTTAAAAGCTATTTAAATATATATAGTTTAATTATATTATAAGGCTAATGCTTAAGATTATATTTTAAAATATTAAGCCTTCTAGCTTTATACTATATATATTGGAAATCCGAAAATAAAAAATAAAAAATAATATTTTTTTAATATTTATTAATTATATTCTAATAGTTAGTTTATTTATCTTATAAAGTAATATTTTCCTATAGAGGACTTTCTTAGCTTTAATTATTTTAATTTTTCTTTTTTTTTAAATTAAATATAAAAAGTAATTTATTTAAATAGTTTTTTCTATTTTAAAGTCTTAATAAATTAATATAGAATATATTATAAATATATAAATATTTTTTAAAAATATAAAGTAATATATTTAAAAATTAATTTTCTAAAAAACTTTAAATAATTTTATAAATTTTAAAGCTAACTTTTTCTTTTTCTTAATTTTAAATTTTTTATTAAAAAGCTTATAAGATTTCTTTATTTAAATTTAAATATTTAATATTTCTAATTATAATACTCTACTTATCTTTATATTATAATTTCCTAATAGTCTTTTAAGTATTTTTTTTACTTTAAATAATTCTTATATTCTTATTTATATTTTTAATACTTTTTTCTTATTATTATTATTTTTAATATATAATTAGAAATTTAATTTATATTTTATTAATATTTTATTTAAGCTTATTTTAATTATTATATTCTTTATATTATTATATATAAACTATATTATATATAATAATTTTAATTATAATATTTAATTTATATTTATAAAATATTTTAAATATTATTTTAATATTTAATTACTTTATTTTATTTATTTATTTACTTAAAAATAAAATATTATTAAAAAGTATTATTTAATCTTTAATATATAGTATACTTTTAATTAAAATTTACTTATAAATATTAAGCTTAAATTTAAAATAATTCCCTTTAAAGTCTTATAAATAAATTCTATTTTAATATAAAATGATATAATAAGATCTTTTATTTTATTTTATACATTTATTATAAAAAATAAAAAATATTTTATATATTTATTTATAATAATTAATATATAACGTTTTTTAAATATATTTTTAATAATCTTATAATAAAGTCTATAATTAATTCCTCTATAAGTTTATTAAGTTTTCTTAAAGATTTTAATTTTCTATAAAGCTTATATCTTTTTAAAGAAATCTAATATTCTTTTTACTTTAAGATAATTAATTAATAAATTATTATAGAAAATATAAGAATTTTATATAAATTAATATTTCTTTTAAGATTATTACCTTCTTTTAGAATTTAATAAAACTCTTAATACTTTTAATTTAATTTTTATTATTATTATTCTTTATTATTTTAATATATTTTTATAATTTATAGTTTATTAATTATATTTTTTTAATAAGCTATAGAAATAATTTATTTAATAAATTTATATAAATTAAATCTTTTAATATAATTTATTTTATATAATATACCCTAGGTTATTATATTACCTAGGATTATATAGTAGATCTACTAGGAGTACCCTAAGAGTTCTCTACGAGTAGTTATACTTAAGAGAGAACTTAAGCTTTAGTTACTATATAAATAGAGACTTACTTTCTTATGCTTACCTAGCTTATCGTACCTTTTACGTATTATATTTTACTTTTTAAATTAAGATTTATTATTTATAATTAATAATATCTTTTATTTAATTTAAACTTTTCTAAAGATTTAATTATTTTATAATTTTATTTCTTTTTTAAGTTAAAAATATTTTATTTTATTTAAGCTAAAAATTAACTTAAGCTTATTATATTTATAAAAATATTTTATTATATTAATTTATATTTTAATATATTTTTATTTTATTATATAATTTTAAAAATATTAATTTATTTATTATAGGTTTTTCTTTAATATAATCTAGCTTTTTTAAAAATATATTTATTAAATTATTTTTCTTAAGCTTATATTTAATTATAGAATTATAAAAAATAAAATATATATATTATTTTATTTATTTTTTATTTAATTTTTATTAATTAATAAAATTTTATAAAATTTTTATAATTTATTAAAATTTTTATTAATTTTTTAATATTTTTAATATAATATTTTTAATATTTAAATAATTTTATAATAATAATTATTTTTTAATTTAATATTTTATAATTTAATTTAGCTTTTTTAAATCTTTTTAATTAAAAAGCTATTAAATACTTTTCTTTATTTAATTAAAATAAAATACTTATTATAATATAATTAAATATATTTATTTCTATATAAATTAAAGCTTAAAGGCTATAATATATTAATAAAAAAGCTTTTTAAAAAGCTTTTATTAATATATAAAATATTATTTATTTTTTTTAATTTAAAATTATATTATTTATTTTTTTTAATTTAAAATTATATTATTTAATTTTTTTTATTTATAATTTCTTTTATAAATTTATATAAAAATTAAATTATTTTAAAGTAATTAATAATAAATTAATAATAAAATTTATAAAATCTTAAAAATATTTAAATCTTATAATAAATAATTAATTTCTTTTATTTAAAGATTATTTTTATTTTTATAAAGTTTATTTTAATATTTTTTATTAAAATAATAAATATAAAAGATTTAATTTAATATAAAAACTATATTCTAAAAGTTTAATATATAGTTAAATTATTTTTAAATATTTAAAGATTTATGAAATATATTTTATATATAATTTTTTAATTTTAAAAAGAATTAAAATATTATTAAAATATATAATATAAAGTATATTTATAAAATTATTTAATATATACTTAATATAATTTTAAAAAGTTATAAATATATTAATAAATTTAAAAATATAATTATATATTTAAAGTAATTATATTATATATAAAAAATAATTTTTATTTATTTCTTTTTTTAATATAGATTCTATAATAAATATTTTTTATATTTATTTTTATAAAATATTTAATATTTATTATTTAATTTATAATCTTTAAAATAAAAAATAATAATAAATAAATAAATTTATAAAATAAGCTTTGATTTTCTTTAATATTAATTATATAACTTATAGCTTTATAATATAAAATTATTATAATATTATTTATATTAAATATATTTTTAAATTTATTAAAAATCTATTTTAATATATTTTTATTTTTTTCTTAATTAAAAAGTAATATAAGCTTTTAAAATATAATTATAATATAAATATATATTTAATTTTAATATTTTTTAAATATATTTTATAATTTATAGAATTAAACTATATTTTAATTAATTTTAAATTATTTCTTTTTAATTATATTAAAATAAATTTAATACTTTTTTATTATAATTATTAATAAAAAGATAAAATTAATTATTTTAAAATTCTTATAATATATATTAATATATAGCTATATAAATTCTTTAATTATATTTTTAAATTAATAATTTAAAATAAATCTTTTCAAATTCTTTAAGTTTATAAATTATTTTAATTAATATTTATAAAAATAAATATTAAAATATTTCTTTTTTTTAATTTATTTTCTTTTATAAATTTAATATTAATAAAATTAATTTCTATATTATTATTTAAATTAATAATAATTTTTTAAAACCTTTCTTTCCTTCAGACTTTAGCTTTAATATAAATCTTAAAAAATATTTTAAATATAAAAATTATAAAAAGGTTTTTTATTTTAATATTTTTTCTTTTTTAATTTTTATAAAACTTTATTATGATTTTAATATTTATAAATACTTATTCTTTAAATAAAAATTACTTTAATAATAATAATATTAAATAAATTTATTATTTTTTCTTAAAGGGTTTTTAAAAATATAATTTTTCTTTTTTTTATTATTTATTTTAATTTTAATATAATATTAATATTAATTAAAAATTATTTAATTTTTATTTTTTAATAATAAATAATTTATTATTTTTTAATAATAAATAATTTATTATTTTAATAAGTATTTATTTTTCTTTTTTATTAATTTTTATAAATTTTTAAAATCTTTTAATTATTTATATTATTTTTATTTTTATTTTTATATTTTTAATAATAAGAATATATATAAAAATATATATTATTAAAAATTATTTTATAATTTAATATAAAATTAAAAAATATATTTATTTTTAAAAAATAAATAAAAATATTTCTTTAAAAAATTAAAATAATTATAAAATTCTTCTATAAATTAATTTTTATATTAATATATAGTATTTAATTATTTAATAATTATATAATAATTATTATTTATATTTTTTAAAAAAATTAAAGTTTATTTTTTAAAAAAGCTTTAATTATATTATTTTTTATTACTTTATATTTAAAAAAAGATTTTTAAAATATTAATCTTATTTTATATAATATTTATATTTTATATAATATAAAGTTAAGAAAATCCTTTTTAAATCTTTTTTAAAATATTTATAATTTCTTTTAAATATATATTATAAATTATTTAATTATTCTTTATATTTTTAATAATTAATTAATAATATAAATTTTAATATATTTTTAATTTTAATTTTATTATTATTATTATTATTAAAAGAATTTTAAAATTATTATTTATATATTAATAATATAATTTCTATATTTAAAAGATTATATTATTAATTTTTAATATAATTTAATTTCTTATTATTAGAATTATTAAAGCTTTTATAATTTTATTATAAGAACTTTTTATTTTTTTATTTTTTTTTAAATTATATAATATTAATTATTTTACTTATTTATTTTCTATTTATTAAAAAAGTTTTTTTTTAATAATTAAAATCTTTATTATAATATTCTTTTAAAGTTTTTCTTTAATTTATTTTAAAAGTCTTTTTTTAATTTATTAAAATTTTATTTTAATATAATTTAAAAATTATATTTTAATATTTTCTAAAAGTCTTATTATTATATTAAGATTTTATTTTATTTTTCTTATTCTATTTTAAATAATTTATTTAATAAAAGCTTTAAAATTATAATATATAAAAAGTATAATAAGCTAGATAAATATAGAAAAATAAATCTCTATTTATATAATAATTTAAATTTAAATTCTTTTTTAAATATAATTATTTATAGAAAACTCTTAAGGTATTCTTAATAAGTTTATTATATAACCTTAAGTAATATAATAACTTAAAGTATATTATATTTTCTTTTAAAAAGTAAAGCTATATATATTCTTTTATTTAATATTATATAATTTTAATTAAATTTAAATATAAAAAATTTAACAGTTAAAATATAAAATAAATATTATATTTATTAAATCATTTTAAATAAGCTAAGCTATATATAAGAAATATTATTTTATATAAAGTTTAATTTATAATTTTTAAATTATTTTAATTATAATAAGCTATAAATAAATAAAATAATTTACTTATAATAACTTTAAGCTTAAATTATATTTTATTTTATTTTTTAAAATAAATAAAAGTTTTTATTAAATTTAAAAAACTTTAATTAAAATATTTATTTTTTCTTTTAATAAATTTATTAAATTATATAAATTAAATTTAGTTTTTCTTTTTTTTATAAATAATTTAAATCTATTTATATTATTTTATAATTATTTAAATCTTATTAATTTAAAAAATAAAATTTTATTAATTAATTATTTAATTTAAATAAGCTTTAATAAAAACTAATTATTATTAATAATATTTTTTATTTATTATTAATTTAGTTTTTATAATTTACTTATTATAGCTTTTTTAAATTAAAATAAATTTAAAGACTTACTTAAAGTAATTCTAATTAATAATAAATAGAATTTAATAAAAAAGTATTTATTTATTAATTATAAATAAAGAAATTTATTAAATAAAATAATTAAATAATTTATTAAATAAAGAAAAAAATTAATTTTTTTTTAAAATATTATAAATTTTATATAAATAATCTAAATTTATTTAAAAAAATAATTAATCTTTTAACTAATTTCTTTATAAATTTATTTAAAATTACTTAAAATTTAATAATAAAAATAATTATTATAATTTAAAAAATATTTATATAAGCTAGGCTTTAATTAATTAATTAATATTAAATTAAATAAATTAAATAAATTAATAATAATATTAATTTAAATAAATTAAATTTAATAAAAATTAAAGCTTTTATTTAAATAAGTTTAATTAATTAAAAAAAAATAAAAAAAAAATAAAGTTTAAATTAAATAAAAGAAAGGGGTTTTAAGACTTTCTTATATATATATAGCTAGCTATAAAAAGTAGGCTAGGGGCTAATTATAAAAAGCAGGTTAAGGGCTTGTTTTTCGTATAGCTAATTTCTAAAAGTAGGGCTAGGAAATATATAGCCCGAGGCTGTTATTTATCCTTGCAACCTTGTAATGAGACCAAGTGACTAGTACCTAATAATTAATATTCTTCACCAACACCGGTGCCCTGACTAACACAATCAGCATCGAACTATTATTCTTCTTTCCTTTTTTTTATTCCCATTCATCTTTCTTTTTCCAACGACCAGGCATAGTAGAATTATTTCCACAGCCTTGTACTTTTACGATGAATGAAATACAAACGACTTTTATGAAATCACGATTTGTTGCATCTCGGGTTATCCAAACACGCGGGGCGTTGCAAATGCATTGATAGAGCGCTGTGTATTTTTCTCGGCCGAGACGGAATCCATACAAAAAGACCTTTCCAACGCTATTGGCAGCGACGCCGCACTCCGTCACTCACTGGAGTCACTGCTGAGCCGCTGAAACCTCCCCCGGGGAAGCGATCTGAGACTCCACAAGGCACCTGCTTATGACGATCCTACCTTGATTCTTACCGCTTGCTTGCCAGGATGGGCCAAGTTCAATTGAGGCGGGCGTCTCCTCTTTGAATGAACATTCGATGCGAGAGAAGAAGAAGAAGGTGGCAATTTGAATCTTTTCTTTTTTTCCTTCTTCTTCTTCTTTTTCTGTTCCTCCTCCTCCTTTCACATCATCGCTAACCTCCTCCTCTCATCGGGCGGTGCAAGCTTTTTTGTGTCCGAGAGATAAGGAATCGTTCAATTGAGAAAAAGGAAAAGAAGAAGAAGAAGAAGAAGAAGAAGCCGACGATATGCGAACGTCGGCTCTTGTTTCGCTGCTCCCGCTCGCGGCGAGCGCAGTCGACCCTTGGGCTTCCTCGTCCCAGGTCCATCTCTCTTCTTCGGATTTTGACTGGGCTTCGCTGGCAGCCAGCAAGGACCTCGAGTACCATGACTGCTACGACCAATTCAAGTGCGCCCGTCTGGAGCTGCCCCTCAACTGGCTCAACGAGTCGGACGACCGCAAGGTAGGCATCGCCATCATGAAGCTGCCCGCCGTAGTCCCCGACGACGACCCTGCCTTTGGGGGCTCCATCATCACCAACCCCGGCGGCCCAGGTCTGTCGGGCGTGAACTTCATGCCCAGGATCGCCCGCCACCTGCAAAAGGTGGCCGACAAGCCGGGAAAGCGCCACTACGAGATCATCTCGTTTGACGCCCGCGGCGTCGGCTTCAGCACGCCGCTCGCCGACTGCTTCGAGGGCAACGAGTTCGCCCGCAAGGCCTTTAGCCTCGAGAACCGCGGATCGGGTGAGCTGACGGGCGCCTCGGTCACGTACAACAAGGCACTCTTCGAGGCGCAGGGCCAGCGCTGCCAGCAGGCTTACGACGCCGGCAACGAGATTTTCCCCTACGCCGGCACGCCCAACGTCGTCCGCGACATGGTGGAGATGCTGGACAAGATTGACGAGCTGAGGCGCAAGGAGGCCAAAAAGGACGACGAGGGAGCGTACCTCGAGCTCAGGAGGAGAAGCGGCGAGGATGAGGACGAGACGCCCCGTCTGCAGTATCTGGGGTTTTCCTACGGCACCCTTCTGGGCAACTACTTTGCCTCCATGTACCCGGGCCGCGTCGGCCGCGTCATCCTCGACAGCGTCTGCGACGTCTACGACTACGCCACGGGACCGGGCTGGCTGACCAACACCGAGGACATGGACCTCACCTTTGACGAGTTCTTCCGTGGCTGCCACGAGGCCGGGCCAGACGTCTGCGCCCTCGCCCGCGACACCGACTTTAGCGCCACCGACGTGCGATTCCGCGTCTGGAACTACATTGCCCAGCTGGACGAGGAGCCCAGGTCGGCCATCAGCCCCGAGGGCTACCTCGTCGCCATCACCGGCAAGGACATTCGCTACATCCTCGGCAACCTCATGTACAAGCCCCTCTTCACCTTTAAGCTGATGGCCCGCATGCTCGATCAGTCCATCAAGGGCGACCACACCATTCTCATCAACACCATCACCGCCTCTTCCCTCCCCGTGCTGGAACGCACCTGTCCCAACACAAACACCATCAGCCACCTGTCCTCCTCCACTGCACACGGCGGCAAGCCCAACATCAACCCTCCCACGAGCGAAGGCCTGCCGTCAGTCGTGTGCTCCGACGGCGACGACATCACCGGCCACGGCACGACCTGGTGGCGCCGCTACATCCACCAGCTCCTCGCCGTCTCGCGCCTCTGGGGCGACGCCATAGCCTACGTCCGCTTCCCCTGCGCCGCCTGGCCCTTCAAGCCAAACTGGGTCTTCAAGGGACCCTTCACGACGCCCGAGCACGCCAGCGCGCCGCCCACGCGCGGCAAGCCCCTCGCCCCTCTCCTCCTCCTCAACAACGAGTTCGACCCCGTCACCCCGCAGAACGCGGCGAGGGAGATGGCCGCCATGCACGCCGGCGCCCGCCTCGTGGTGCAAGGGTCCATGGGTCACGGCGTCGTCGCCGGGAGCCCCAGCAACTGCACCTGGAAGATTGTCGCCGACTACATGGACACGGGGGAGCTGCCGGACGACGAGGTCTTTTGCGAGGCCGAGTGCGGGCCCTGGGACGAGGGGGAGTGCGAGGGGGCGCCGGGCGGTCACTTGGCCGGCATCATGGGCGTCGACGACTTTTCGGGGCTGGACCTCACTCGGTTCGGCAAGTTTCCTCTTAGCGTTTAGCTCGTGTGGTAGAAGGAAGGAGAATAAAAGAAGAAAAGATGACACTTTGTATATGATGAGATGAATTCACTACCTGAATATTTGAATATAAAGAATTTCGTACCCCTTGCGGAAAGAATACTGTCTCCGAATACTGTCTCCGGTTTAGGACTATCTGCTTTGATTTAAAACAGAATAATGGTTTATTCTTGGACAGTTTGATTTCTAGATCCATAGGAAAGCACATATCTCTATAAGATGGTTAATATCTCTATAAGATGGTTAATATCTCTATAGGATGGTATACATCTCTAGGATTGTATATATCTCTACTGTAGATATCTTGAGTGACCAAGCTCGGGAAGCTTCTTTTTCTCACGCCCATCTTCACATCGTAATACCCGAAAGTAAAAAACGTAAAAAAAGGTTTATTATGTACTCAGCACAGAAGCATCCAGCTATTCAAAATCCATGTCCCCGTATCTCAAGCCGTCAATTTCCTCTACAAGTATCGAATTGTTGTCAAATATGACCATAAAGACTATATGACATCTAGCCATTTGCATTTGCCTTGTGTAGCTCTCCCATTGGATGGGTTGCAGTTGGTAAAACAAACTTTTCATCGTAAGTAGTCATGTACAGTGCTTCAGGCAAGAAAAGAAAAGTACTGCAGAGATTTGCGGCTGGTGATTAAAATCTAGAGTTTAGAGTTCTTGAGTTTAGAATCGTTGATTTAGAGTCGTCGAGTCTAAAGTCCTAAGGTTGTGGTCCAAGTGTGTCCAGTTCACTAACAGCTACGATTCATGAGACGTCATAGTGTATACTGTGCTTACGGCGTGTAAATTTCACAGCCTGTTGACGTGCTACCCGAATATAGATGCATGCTTCGCAGCCCTGCCTCGATCTGCCTCTTCAGACGCTGCTGCCTCCCGATCCTCTTCTTGCCGCTTGGCCGCCTCGGCCGCCTTGGCTTTGCGTCCTTCCGTCCTCCGTCTGGCCCTCTCCTCCCTCTTCAGATCATCCTCACCCACGCCATCGCCGACGGGCGTCCCGTTCTTCAGGCACGCAGAGCATCGCCACCCGACAAAGGGCTTCTCCGCGGATCCGCACTCCCGGCAGTGGACGCCGCACAGGTACCTGTAGCAGCCCGGCACCCTGCAGGTCGGGTTCCATCGGCAGCCCTGGCCGAGGTGGCTCTCGCCGCAGCGGCACTTCTTCAGGTTGCACTGCACGCCCGAGTGACCCCGGAGGCCGCACATGCAGCAGCGGAACTTGCACTTCATGGCGTTCGGGTGCAGGTGGTGCCCGGGAGGATAAGGGTTGCCGCAGGGGCGGATGCACTGTATGGTGCAGGTGTCGGCGCGGTGCATCTGCGGGAACGGCTGGCACTTGCAGATGTTCTTGCGGGACACGGGACACTTGGGTGTGTCGTGGCGCTGGCTGCCGCAGTGCTTGCACGCGACGTCGCAGTTGATCCTCTGGTGGGACCGGGAGCCGCAGAGGGTGCACTCGCGGTGCCTCTCAGCCCGCTCGCGCTCTATGGGGACGCTGGTGAACATGCGCGCTATGTGTCGGCGGCTGAGGCTGCGTCGCCGGGAGCGGTGGTCGATGTCGCTCATGGGCCGGGTAGGGAACATGATGATGGTGGCGTTCTGCCTCCCGCCGCCGAAGACGGTGTCGGCAAACGCCATGCTGTATTCTCTGCTGGGAACGCTCATGCGTCGAGGCCTTTGGACGATCAAACGGCTTCACCTGGCTCATTATGTTGGTGAACCTGGTCGGGGTCACGCCCTCCATGTCGCCTCGCGGCACGATGCGCGGTACGAGGAAGATGTGACCCAGATCGCTCGCCAGAGGCGTCTGCATGTGGATGGAACGTCTCACCCTGCTGTCGCCCGAGAAGAGCATGTGTCGGTAGTAAGTATCCCGGTAACGTTGATGGCCCTTGACGTAGAGCTGCTCATCCGAGGACCGCATCGGGGTGCGACACTTCCTCGTCTCTCGGTAGCCTGAAAACTCCCTGCTGTAGAAGTAGTGCGACCGCAGCCTCTCCCTCAGGGTTATGTCGCCGTTCTCGAGGTAGAACCGCTGCGCGAGGTCGACGGCCGCGTGGGCAACCGTGCAGCTACCTCGGCCCTTGTCGCCCGGGTCGACGGAGACGACGTTGGCACAGTCCCTCACCACCGGGGCGAGTGACGGCGAGCAGAGGAGCGAGTTGGTCAGGAGCATGTCCTCGAGCGTCCTGTAGCCGAGGGCCAACTCTGGGTCGTTGGCCCGGAGATGAGATGTGCGTAACCGCTTCTCCCGGGTGTAGAAAGGTAATGTGCGGTAGTCCTCTTTGGAGCCAAGGCGTTTAGGGAACAAGTAGTCTTGGACTATGTTGTGAACCATGATGTCCGCCGGTCCCAATGGGCGGACCTGGTAGAAGGTGATGTCAAGGTCAAGGCCGTTGAGCGGGTAGTGGACAACATGTTGGCTGCTGCTGCCGGCTTCCTCTGGCAGAGGGCCTTTCTCTGCTTCTGGATGTTTTGCGTCCTCGGACATTGCTTGTACTTTTCCCCAAAATGCTCCAAGTCCAAGGAATCAATCACTAGTCACGGCGACTTTCTTGCAAAGGCGGCAGCTCACCGTGACTATGGTATTAGGTATTGTAGCTCCCAACACAGAACCGGATTGGCATGCCAGATATTATCGAGTTTCTAGTCGTGAGGTTGTAATCGCTATGCAAAACACAAAAGGAAGCGAATGAGATGTGAAAAGGTTGAAGTGGCGGGGATGGATGAGAAAAAGGTAGATGCAATGGACGTGCATCCATTTTGCGTTGGCAACATCCCTGAAGTGAAGGTGCGGTGCAGGTGTCGTGGAGAAGGACCAGCACACACTGTGCGGGCCCCCAATCAACCTCCACGTTACAGCAGCAGCAGCATCATGGGGGGTCTGAGTCTGAGCAAAGTCGTTTTATTCAAGGAAATTCATTCGTTTCATTCAGTTGAAAAAAGGGAAAAGAGAAGAAAAGTAAAGAAAGAAAAAAAGAAGGTAGATCTGAATATAGATCTAAAAAAGAGAGTACCATCATAAGTCGTTTCGTTAAAATGTGCAGCGTACTCCGTACTGCCAAACTCCAATCCTTAACCCTGAACAGATCCCTCAGCAATGACCCCCCTATTAAATGTACAAAAGAATTAAAAAAAGTGATGGTATGTATTCCTTTCACTTCCTGAAATTTCTCAACGATTGTGAATCGAAGGTGATGCGTCAGTGACGAGCTTGTTGTTTCCGCTCCGCAATCAGATGTGCGTGATGCAGAGCAAATAGCAAATAGCAAAAAAAATAAAACGCCAGCTACCTTTCTCGTCAAATTTCCTGAGCAGCAAATTCCCTTACTCAATCATCTTCCCACCCTTCACCATCCCCATCTCCGTCAATCTCTATCTTCGTTCCGAGGGCCTGCTGCCCTTGTCGGATCATGTCTTGCAGCCGCTTGTTGAAGTCGTTCATTCGCGCGTCCGTTTCGCGATTCTCCTTGCGCCGGCGCGAGGCCAGCCTCTTGGCCTCGGCGTCGAGACGTGGGCTTGGGTCCGTCAGTTCCTGGCTCCTTGAACCTCCTGGCGTGCGGGAAGCGGCGGCAGCAGCAGCCGAAGCGGATACAGTCGATTGGGAGCGCGAACGCGTCGTTTGACTATACGAAGGCGCCGCGGACAACGAGGACCTCGGTCGGTGCGTGGACGATCGCGCCGGTGTGGGGGACGCGTAGTACGATGAGGCTACGGGTATTTGACTTGCGCTCGGGGACGGCGCTGTGAACCTTGCGGCCCCAAACGAGACGGATGAAGTAGATCGCGGGGGCGCGCTGCTGGGCGTGTGGAAAGTCGGAATGCGACTGTTGGGCGTTCGGCGGCTGCCGGGTGTGCTGATCCTCCGTCCGGTGGCCAGCGATGGGCCAGAGTTGCGATTTCGCGGCGAGGGCCGAAATGAGCTCGAAGTCATGGGTCTCTGCAGTCGCTCTTCCGACTTGTCCACGATGACCCAGTTGTTGCCCAGCTCCGTATTTGCGCCCGTCTGTCGCCTCTTGGGCGCTGGTGCCGTTGGTGTCGACGCCCCACTGCGGATGACGAACTCGTCAGAGTCGACAATCGTTGTACGACCAAAGCGATAGTCGTTGCCCATGCTCTCCTCCGCGCGATCCCATGGCGCGTTCGGGACCTCGTCGACGATGCCTCGCGCGTCGTAGCCCTGGCCTCCTCCAGCGTGAAATCCTCTAAACGCGCCCGCTGTGCAGAATTCCAAGACTTTTCCCACGACACCTCCCACGACACCTCCGATGGTCGAGTACGCCATCGACGCCCATCCTTTCGAATGCGACGAGATCTCGTCGGCAGGAGGCTGCAGCGCAAGGTCGGAATCGCTGCTGCAGTCGTACTCGTGCGCAGCAGCATCGTCCCGTGTTCGCTTCGTCCCGAGCATGTGGCGATAGTCTCCGTCCGACAGCATGCTCTCCCCCATGCCGTTGTCGGCAACGATTGTCGTCACAGGATCCTCTTGGAATAGCTGCGGCGGCGACGGCAGGTTAAAGTAGGGCTGCGTCGCATCGGCCAGGTCAGCCTCGCGGCTGCGCATGCCGGTGTTGAATCTCTTCCGCTTTGTGTTTGCATCGTTGACCGCCGCCGTGGATGTCGATCGGCTGGGTAGGTAGCCCGAGCTCCCCGGCGAACCGGCGGGCGAGATGGGAGGACGGAAGAGTCCAGTACGGGTGCCATCAGTGTAAAAGTTGCCGGGCATGCGGAAAGCCTCTGCGTAAGCCATCGTCATCGAAAGAGCTTTGTCTCTGGATGGATTGGAATGCGGGCGTGTCGTCTTTGATGATGATGAGGAGGAGGAGGAGGAAGGGAAAACTGGTGGACTGTGAGTTGGCCTCACGGGAGCTGTGGAATGGCGCCCCAAAGATTCAAGCTCTCTGCCACATGGCACAATGTGCCCAAAGCTTTTTTGTTTCGCCCACAATCCTCAAAACGGTCTCTCGCTTATTTATCAGGATTTGTCCGCCAACGACGAGGAATCGCAAATTTGTCTCGGGAAGCTGTTGTTGCACCGAGTTGCGCTGGCACTCTTCCTCTTTGCGAAACGAATCGATGGCGGCGCGCAAAAAAAAAAAAAAAAATCAAGAGAGAGAGACGGCAACTGTCCGCTAGACTCCCTCCCAAGCAGTGGCCAATGGACGTCTTGGGCGATAACGCAGGGGTAACTGACGTGCGGCACGAAGAGGGTCCAGTCAGGCCAACACTACTGGCTGGAGTGCTCCGTACACCGTACACCGCTCAACTGTCGAGCATAAAAAAGAAGAGAGGCTGGAAAAGAGCCTCGCTTTGGCGTTGGTCCAAGATATTCAAGGCCCGCTCGTGTGCGTCAAAAAAAAGGATGAGAGAGGATGAGGAGGAACGGGAAGTGTCTGTGCTCGCACGCAGGTCAGGATTTTTCTCTCCCGCCTCCCGCTGCTGCAGCAGCTATCGATTATGCATGCCTCTTGGGGTCATTTGATCCAGCCACCAGTTTTGGGCGCCAAAGGGCTTCCCGACCGGTACGGTAGTGGTGTGCAGATCTGGTTGCCTCGGTGACTCTCCACGGAAATCCTCAGGTTCAGGTTTCTGACGTGGGGGGCCTGGGGAAGTGCCAGCAACCAACCTTTGATCCACCATCTCGAACCAACTCGTCCAGTGCCAGCAAGGCAAGTGCCAGCCCGACGACACGACACACACATTAGCCTCACTTTTATAATCATTACTCCGGCTGAAATGGTTATGGCTGAAAAATTCGGACTAATGGCCCATTATGGACCTTTTCTTTTTATTGTCTATGCTAATGCTCATTCCTTCCCCCTTCCTGCTCTATAGATATTGCGCCGTATTACCTGGGTATTCCTCATGTGCATCCAAGGTTTTTTCAACATTTTACCGTAACAGATGATAGTTTTTCAAAGCCCAAAAAAAAAGTATAGGTCTATTTATTAGTCCCTTCTGTAGTACTCGTCCGACATCTCTGTATGCTCCTTGGACACGCCCTGCGCCTTTTCCCCGTGAATGTGCTGCTTCCCATCCCAAAACTGCTCCCTCTCCCTGATGATCTCGTCGGCGCGCTCCCTCATCTCGGGCAGCGTCACCTTGGTGGCCACGTAGGCGAACTCGCCGAGGTCGAGCCTGCCCTTGCCCGCCCTCTCGTACTCGACCATCTGGAGGAGAAGCTCAATCTTGTCAATGTCGTGGACGTAGTGGCTGTCGAGCGTGACCGAGTCCTCGTACTCCTGCCAGATGGCGCGGACGTCCTCGCCCGTCACCAACCCTCCCGGCACGCCCCTGAGAAGACCCTTGGTGAGGAAATCCATCGTCTCCGTCTCCCGCCGGCTCTTCTCCGCCTTGGGGACGCCGTCGACGGGGGTGATGTCGCCGACGAGCAGCTCGGCCATGTCGTGGACGAGGCACATCTTGAGGCACTTGTGGAGGTCGAGGCGCGGGGCCAGCGAGGGGGGCGCGAACATGGAGATGATGGACATGCGGTACATGTGGTCCGCGATGGACTCGCCCCGGTTGATGTTGAACCGGCGCCAGCCCTCGCGCTTGGTCGTCTTGAGGCGCTCGAGCATGTGGAAGAAGGGGAGTATCGACGTCGAGCCTTCGGCGGGCGTGATGGAGGCGTCGCCGATCGCGTCGACCACCTTTTGGGGAGCCCATGGCTCCGACACTTTTTCTATCGGGACGTAGCCGATGTCTGGGGAAGAAATTTAGTTAGGGACTGGCTGTCATCTAAAACAAATAGGCATGGAAAAGGGGGGCGCATACGGGAGAAGTCGCCTTCTTCATTGTGATCCGGAGCTGAGCCCATGCTGCGAGGGAAGTAAGTCTTGACCGCAGAGTCAACGGTAGGTGTAGCGAGATGCACGTCTGTTTGGCCTTGTGTATGGCTGTAGTAAGGCGAAGATCTGCTGGATAGAAGATGCAATTTACAGAAGGGATAACAGACAGCAACCACCGTAAGTGACGATAGGAAAGCAAGATAGAAGAATGATCGAGGTCAAAAGGCGGCAACAAGCGGAAAGTCAATAAAAACGACCCAAGGAATCCGCTTGTTGGCGACCTAGCAAATGTCTTGTTTCCTTAGTGGTGTTTGCTTTTTTTGACATCTACCCCGCCGCCGATAGGCCAAGCAGCCCCGCGCCTACCCTACCTGACCCTAGACAGAATATTTTGACCAGTTTTCACCCAAGCATGTGACGAAAGAGATCCGGTATTTTTTGACGTGGACTGGCCTACCTGAACTGGCCTACCTGAACCAACGGCCAACTCTTGATGTGGATTTTGTCTCGGTATCTTATCGCGCCTCTCGTACTTTGTACTCCTGGACCAATTGCACTTGCTTGCTGGGAGTCGGAGACGGAATCTCTATCATGCGCATGCTATTAATTCATGGTGCATGACCAGAAAGCGATGTTACCTTGGCTTAAATATTTGTTCCCATACGGCTCGATTATGCTCAAGAGCTGTATTCTATACATCTAGTGGCAATGCCAGGAACAGTAAAGTTTATCAAAGGGACACGGGATGTGAGGTTTGATAAAATGAATTGCGTACGCTTACTTATCATGTGATAGGATGTAACGATCCTGAACGGTCAAGGTGTGTTTTCCATCGGCCAACAGATGTGTGACGTAATTATGAGTTGCTTTACCTCAGCTTGGGATATTCAAACCCGAATTTCATCCTCAACACTGCTTAATCTCAATATCTTTCTTTCATCCTCAAATTCATTATCAACATTATTTATATTTGCGCCCGCCGGCGTACTTTGGAAACAGCCTGTGATGTATGAACCTAGGGTAGGCATACGTTTGGTGTGAGAACTGATGTTCAACTAGCGAAACTAAGCCTCTACAAGAACTCATGACAATACTGTCCCTACTCAGCAAAACAGATTCACTGGCTAGCACTCAACTCATCCCTCATCGCATCAAGTTCAACATCTCGATTCATATGGGAGCATCCTGGAGACCAGGTACTCGACGTCAGTGTCTCCTCAGTGTCTCTCCCCCAAGGTCCCAGCTATAATACTCCGTACAGGTACATACGTACTCCGTACATACGTACTCCGTACATACGTGTAAGAATCTACAGCTCGATTCCGGTGGACAGTCTTCAAGGGATGGTCGGCAGGGAACGGAAATGATCCGACTGTGATTCTGTGCGCCGATGCAGCCGAGAGCCGAGACATGACGCTAATGCAATAGTCTGTTGGCGAACCGGCCGCTTGGTGCCCATCGGCACTTTCTTTTCTTCTCCTTCTTTTTGCTGTTTATCTGGGATTTTCCTGCCCTTTGCCTCGGCTATTGCTGTCATGTATCAGGCAAGTCCCAGCAGTTCATACAGATGACCTGAACCTTTACTTTATTCTGCGAATCTATGCATCTTGTGTTGTTATAGCTGCGTCCATGTCAGCTCGCATGGAGTGAGCGATGGAGAATAAAGGGAACGAGCTTAAAGTCAAGCATGTCGATCCGGGCAATTTTCTCCTGTAGGTACCGCGAGGATCACCGGGCCGTGTTGTTTGTTGGACTGGGATTCACTCCGTACAATGTACCACGTCTCTTGACTATCAAATGCTATACGGAGTATGTACTCCGTACCAGTCTTGATATTTCCCCCCCTTCTTTATCGAAAGGCTTTGAAAACTCCGCCGAGTACGGAGTACATACGACTACTCGGTACAAAGCTTCGGAGTGATTCTCAGAGCGGCGCCCCTCTTCTTGTTCAGATGCGTGGTGAGGCTAAGGCAGTTCAGCTCGCCTGAGCGTGTTGTCCACGTGAGAATCCGGTTAAGCAGGACGGATCAGCTGCTCTCACGATGGTTCTAGCACGAGACGGGCTTGCATAGCGAGCAGGACTGATGGTGATCGCCACGGGGCTGCTAGTCGTACTAGCCGGACTGAAGAAAGTTGGTGAATCGGGTGCGCAAGTGAAGAAAAAGAACAAAAAAGTTTGCATTTGCAAACTTTTACTAAGAACTCCATGCAACGTTGCAGGTAAATTCTTTCCGTCATGGCGTACATTGCATTGCACACATGATGCATCAGTGTGGCACAAGTTACGCTTGCTAAAAAAATCCAGATGACGATGTCGAGGCTCCTAATAAAAAGGAGTACTCGGTACTCCGTGGTACGGAGTACAAGTTAGCTCAGGGAAAACAATGATCGACAGGTCTAGCGTTGACCAACTCCCGCTATCCCGGACCCATCAGCCAGGTACCAACCCTACAACCCCTACATCCCCCTATTCGACGACTTGATGGACGTTGGCCCCGCCAAAACTGCTCCAAAATCTTCAACACCATGTGGGCAAGCTCATTCCCGGCGACTCCATATCACAACTTTGATTCTGGTGAATGTCCTTTTCCCCTCTTCTGTGATGGCCGATTACTGATTGGAAGCAGCCATCAATGGGAGAACTCTCACCACTTGCAGCTAGACTCGGCGAAGCAATTCATTGGCCGGACTTGTTCTATTGACATGATTTCCAAGTCCATGCTAGGGATAGTGGCACCTTTTTTTTCAGCTCGAGCTATGTGAGTGCACTTGACTCTGGACAGTCAAAGTGGGAACCTCATGATGCCGCTTGCTCATATTAACCAGCTCCGCAAGCACCGACTTTGACACTAAACTGTTGGCTCCAGTAACCGGTAACTGCGTAACTGGCCCCAGAGGACGCCGACCAAGCTCATCGAGCAACCCGAGCTTTATCAAAAGTAAAGATCGCGATGGCTAGCTAGTCCGAGTCTTTGATGAAGAAATGGACATGGGGCAAACACAAACTTTCAGGAGATGCTCCGATCATCATCGGGTCCCTATCTGTAATTGTTAAAGAAAAAGGGGGAGAGGGAAACAACTACTTAAAGGTCAACAATTGCCTCTGTTGAAGATTTCTTTTTCATCCATCAATCAGTTCCTCAGCAGCCTTCCCTCTGAACAGACTTCATTCATTCATTCTTTGATTATTCACACTCATTCATCCAAACCGGATCATAATATCTAATACAAAATGAAGTTCTCCGCCATCTTCTCCGTCGCCGCTCTGGCTTTCACGGCCACTGCCTCTCCCATCATGGGTGGCCTCGCCGGCACCAAGGACAAGGCCGTCGACACGGTCGAGAACATCCAGAGCGCTGCTGATATCATCACCGTCCTCGAGACCACCATTACCAGCATCAAGGGCCACACCGGTGCCATGAGTATGTCCCCCTTTTTCCCCTTCTGCCGTTTTCAACCTGTATGCTAATGAATGTAGACACCACCGTTGCCAAGGTTCAGGATGGCGACTTGACCAAGGACGCCGCCGACCTCGAGCTCCTCGACCAGATCCAGGGCGCCAAGCTCGACCTCTCCAAGCTCGTCCACTCCCTCACCGACGCCGCCGGCGTCCCCGTCCGCGAGGGCCAGGTCGACCGCGTCCTCGAGCTCGTCAACGTCCTCGTCTCTGAGCTCCTCTTCACCGTAAAGGCCCTCGTCACCGTCCTCGGCCTCCGCCCCCAGCTCACCTCCTTGCTCTCCTCCGTCTTCACCCTCGTCGCCAACGTCCTGACCCTGCTCATCGGTCTCCTGGCCGGTCTGCTGCCCGGCCTCGTCGCCGCCCTGAGCCCCCTGCTCGCCGGCCTCGGCAACGGCGTGCTCGCTCCCATTCTGACCCCCGTCGTTGCCCTCGTCGCTGGTCTTGCTGGTCCCGTCTCTGCTTAAGTGTGGTGTGATATTCGGGTTGTGAAATGTAATGGATTGGCATTGGCATACTTTTTTGCACAAGCGTTTGGAAATAGTATGATAACATTACTCTTCTCGTAATTAATATATGCCTTTGCAATTACTTGCTCTGATTTGAAGATGCTACTGTGAAGATGTTTGTCCTAATCTCACTGATTTTTTTATTTTATAAATGTTTATGTAAGTTGAAGAGATAGAACAGATGGAAGCATGAAAATATTCACGTGAAGAATATACACGTCCGCCGAGAGTGTCACAACACTACTGAATCCAATTGTAAGATTCAGCGCAGCGCAGTCATCACCTCCTTGGACCTGGACTCGGAGCCGGCCTCGGCATCGAACGGAGCCTTGGTATACGAGTCGACCTTCCGAGAAACTATAAGCTGCTGATTTGTAGTAACTTGACTTGGCACGGGTTGACGATTGCTGTCGTTGGTGTAAGCCAACTCCGCCTTGTAGGGCAGAGCTGGTCTGGTCTGAATCACTGTCTCAAGAAAACTCGGGGACTAGGCTGGTTGTAGGTAGTGAAAGTCTTGGCGCCAAAGGGGATTTTCCAATTTCGTCTCTTTGCCAAGTCCCATTGGACAACACGCCAGTGGCTGCCAGAGGATCAGGACGTACATATATGCAACTACTACATATACTTGGGCAGAAATAGACGCGAGTCCGCAGCAAGCTCTGGCAATCAGAGTTTGCCGACTGGTTAGCTGAGGTCGTAGTAGGAGGTATTACGGACAAATCTGACAGACATTACGAAAGAAACTGCGGAGTATTGGTTCACGCATTGTAAACTCCGCCGCCACATTGCCGGATTAGGAAAATGCTCGATGAAGCTCAAAGAACTTTGTCAAGATGACAACGTCCTCACCACGGCTATTGCTGATTCATATTGATCGAGCAACAGTATCAAGATAATTGATTTATCAGCTGTCATGATGTGAAGCGAGATATAAATCTTCGCCAGTCCTGCCAATAAATTTAAAAATGTTGTCTTGATAGAAACATCACCACTCAAACACAAGTAGTGAACCGTTATTTGTCAATCTTTCTTCCAAAATGATGCGCCTCTATCGTCGATTCTTCACCGACCCTCCCCTGCCGGGACCAGGCTCGTTCAAAGACCAGACCGTCGTCGTGACAGGAGGCACGGCCGGCCTCGGGCTCGCGGCCGCGGTGCATTACCTCAACCTCGGAGCCGCCAAGGTAATCATCACCTGCCGAAACCCCACCAGAGGCGAAGCAGCGAAGCAAAAGATCGAGGAAGCCGCCGGCGCCACCGCACAAGGCCGCGTGGACGTCATGCAGCTGGACATGTGCAGCTTCAAGTCGTGCGTGAAGTTCGCCGACGACGTGAGGAAAAGGTACGGCAACGCCGGCCGGGGCATCGACGTCCTCGTCCTCAACGCCGGCACGTTCCCGTACAAGTTTGCCAGGACGCCGGAAGACGGGTGGAACGATTCCCTCCAGGTCAACACGCTGGGCACGGTGCTCCTCGCGGGCCTGATGCTGCCCTGGATGAAGGAGTGCCGCGCCAACAGGCAGGAGGAGGCTGCGCGCGTGGTGTTTGTCAGCTCGGGGAATCACCTGGAGCCGGCGGTGCGGCCGTGGGTCGAGATTGCGCGGAAGCAGGGTGTCCTGTCATATTACAACGACGAGGGCAACTGGCCTGGTTTCTCAAGCATGTACGCCATATCGAAGCTCTTGCTCATGTACGGCGTGGATGAGATTGCCAAATTAGCCGAGGGGGAAGATGGACGGTAAGTGTTGCATGCATGCCACTGACTTGAAAAAGAAAAAAAAGGATATGGAGCTGATTGATTAATCCCAATGGGAGATAATAGGCCCCTGGTCATAGTCAACTCTCTCTGTCCTGGACCCGTGGCTACTGATCTGCCGAGGGATGTGACGGGAAGCAACCCCTTGTTCCATCCATTGGTGCTCGCCTTCCAGGCCGCAAAGGCCGTAGGGCCTCAGTATGGCTCGAGGATTTATATAACCGCCAGCAGGGCTGGTGTAGAAAGTCACGTAAGCTCCCCTTCCTTCTTCAACGCCGACAACTGACGACACCGACCACTAACAACAACAATTAGGGTCAATTCTTGCGTTGGTATCTGAGCGATGATGCCTACAAGAGGTGTGTACTTTTTTTTTCTTTTCATCTTTTTCTCGTCTAGCGTTGTCCAGTGAGTGTCAATCTGACCGTTGCCAGATCCGCATACAATGTGATTCATTCACCCGAAGCTCGAGAGGTTCAGGGCAAGGTTTGGAGAGAAATGGTAGACATACTGTCGGCTGTCAGCCCTGAATTTGCGTCTGCAGTGCGAATGGGATAGGACGGAATAAAGTGTAGTAATAGTCATTGTGCGCTTTTGTTTGAGTTGATGAGAATTATTAGACGTTAAAGCCCGTCGCTGTAAGCGGCGAGTCGAAATTAATAGATTGTTTCCCACTACGCATGCATGAGCCCTACAACCTCTTGATGCCAATCTGCAGACTCAAGGGCTTCCTCAGGAACCCCTCGCGGGTTTCCATCTCCTCTTGCTGGAGGACGACGCTGTACCTCCGCACCCACGTGGCGACGATGAGCTTGAGCTCCATGTCGGCGACGTTGCGGCCGATGCAGGACCTGGGCCCGTAGCTAAAGGGGATGAAGGCGTTCTTCTGCCTGTCCGTGACCGAAGCCCACCTCTCGGGCCGGAAGTCGTCGGCGTCGGGACCCCAGATCTCCTTGGAGTGGTGGACGCTGTACGTGGGGACGCTGAGCGTCGTCCCGGGGGGGAAGCGGTAGCCGCGTATCTCGACGCCGGGTGAGTCCGGGGGCACGGTTCGGGGAAGCCCGATGCCGGAGGTGGAGTGGTGGCGCAGCGTTTCGTTGACGACGCACTGCAGGTAGGGGAGGTCTTTGATGGCGTCGTACGTCGGCACGAGCACATCCGCCGGCAGAGCCTCGCGCAGCTCGTCGCGCAGCTCGTCGCGCAGCTTCCCCAGCACTCCCGGGGTTCGAGAGACGTGATACAGCAAGGCGCAGGACGTGTTGGAGGTGGTGTCGGAGCCGGCGATAAGCTGCGTCAGGGCCTCCGCCGTCAGCTCCTCCCTGCCGAGGGGGTCGCCCTTTTCGTCACGGCCCTCGATGAGGCGGGCGAGCAGGTCCTTGCGCTCGACGTCGTGGCCGTCGCCGCCGTCGGCGGACACGTCGAACCGCCTGCGGACCCTGGCGATGGCGATTCCGGCGAGGTTTTCCACGGCGTTGAGGCCCTTGCTGAAGAAGGGGTCGGGCAGGTATCGCGCCCACGGCTTCAGTCGAGGCAGGCAGCCCAGCGTCGCCGACACCTCGCCTCTGCGGTTCAGGATCTCGACGGCGGGGGCGTAGACGGGCGGGCTCGTAGGCGAGTCGCGCACCTCTGCAATGTCCGCCCCAGCCTGCAGCATCCCAAACGACGCTCCAAACGCCAGGTCGCCTATCACGTCAAATGCCAGGTAGTTGAACCAGTCCAGGCAGTTGATCGAGGCGTATCCGCCCTCGCCCTTGCCCGTTTTCCCGTTGTCGCAGAGCTTGTCCCACTGCGCGACAAAGAGCTCCAGGTTCGCGTGCATGAAAGGTTCGAACTCGCTGACCGACTTGGCGCTGAACGTGTGCGACACAATCTTGCGCTTCCTGCTGTGCTCGGCCCTGGAGCGGGTGTTGAACAGGCCGCGTTGGATGGAGACGAAGGCGTCATAGAATTCGCTAGTAAAGAAGTCAGCCTCTATATGAATCCCCCTAAAGTCTTGGCTGCTCAACATGGTGTCTTGTTTACGTACGATTTCAAGAAGCCGTTTCCGTGGCCATAGATCAGTTGAATGGCCTCATCGTCGTTTACGCTAATGTGGTTGGGCTGGATGCGGACGACAGGGCCATACTTCTTGTGAGCCTCGTCGACGAGACGATAGCGCTTCCCCAAACGGGCGGTCCGCATCAACCACAGATTCGAGAGCCGAGCCGCAAAAGGACCGGGAACCTTTCGCAAGGCGCCATGTGTGACAAAGTATGGGTAGAAGACGGCGATGAGGATGTAGGCGACGCAGGCCGGCGGCGACAGCAGCATCGTGAAGAGTCCCATCTTTGCATCTAAATTCAATGGTTTGTTGATTTGCACCTCATAGACGGAAGCACCGAAAAATGCAAGTTGAAGTTATACAAACGACATTTCTTTCCAACGTCTTGATGTCGCGCAAAACTGCATTTGAACAAGTTGAAACGGTTTTATTCCTCTTACCCCACCAGAAAACTGCCGCTCCCTCTAACCGGAACGAGGGGCTCATCTGCTCATGACTAACGAAACCTTGAAGACAAAACAGCCAATCGCTTCTCTCCAATTGTTACACCTTTTAGCCATATCAGCAAAGCCGACGCTTTCCCCCATACCCCGCGCTTTGTTCGACTCGGTTGTTGTGGATTGTCGTGGATTATAGTGCGAATGGCAAAAATATTAGTAGTGCGATTAGCAAGACTTGATTATTTAAGGTTATTGACCCCGCAAATACCATTGAAGCTGGGCATTCAGTTCTACTCAACGAGGGACCGAGATATTCCAGCCAGGATGACGACACGTTGCCATCAACCTGCTGCATCAGGATATCGTCTAATGCATCATCAGGATATCATCTAATGCATCAGTAGGTCTTTGTGACTTCGCGCTTATTGCGTCGGATGCCGGAAAAGAAAAAGAAATAATTGGCAGAGAATGCAAATGGTGTGAGGCTTGATAATAGTGTGCGGGGGGGTTTTAAGCGCCTACGGGGCTTCTTACAAGGCAGACTGTCAGCGGGCGCTTAAGCTGTGAAACCAGTTGAAATCAAGCGTTTGACCTATACATCAAGCCAATGAATGATGGCCTTCAAACGAAAATCATCTCATGTTCTTGAAAGGGCAAGAAATTACCCCATACGACTCTAGTGATTCAAAGTGGAAAAAGCTATAAAGCGGGTTATCAGAAGCAATTTGTTGATAATCTAAATTTAGGCGTCATCGCCTGTAATCGATCCTGAACTTATTATTAATAGACTATTGCGATATGAAGCTGAAATGCAGCATTAGGATGCATGACGTGACCATGACAGATAACCCCCTCCTTCCCAATTTCCATTCCCATCTCCTCACCCTTCATTTCTCCTCCAGACGGGCGTCAAATCAACTTGATTAACAAGCGCCATTAGCACCATTGAGCGCAAATTGTGCATCCAAAGCTGCTCGTCGATATATCCCGACACCATGTCCTCGTCAGAAGCCATTGAAAGTTTTATCAAGTAAGCTCCTCAGCGCGTGAGCACCTTCATGCTACGTACTGAAACAAAGCTTAACAGGGACCGGGACGACCGAACATTTACGGACTACACCATTATATGTGAGGGAGTCACTTTCCCCGTCCACAAAGTCATCATATGTAGCCAATGTCCCGTCTTTCGCCGCGCCTGCACCGGCTCATTCAAGGTAAGACTTTCTTTGTGGGCTCCTTGGTGGCCAGCCATCTCTAAATTTAACGTCGGACAGGAAGCGGAAGGTCTGTACGAGATTAAAGACTATGAATCTGCCCTAGTTCAACGCATGGTCAATTATTTGTATTCTGGACGTTACGACTACCCAAAGAATAATATGTCGGATGAGCTACGAGTCCATGCCGAAATGTTTGCATTGGCGGACCAGTACATGATCGAGGGGCTTCAAAAGCACGCAGCGGCTCTCTATCGCAAAGCCTTGGACAAGAAACCAAGCTTGCCAGATTTCTTCTCCTCTCTGTTGAGTGTCTATACAATGACGCCCGATTCTAACAGAAGCCTTCGCGACAAGGCGATAGAGTATGCGAGATCACGTCTCCACAATGCGCTCAAGTCTCCCAAACTTCAAGATGCCTTTGACGCGGCCTCGGCTGAATGCCCCGATTTCGCCAAAGATTTGCTTGCCTCCTTCTTGAAGCAGCCTTATCTTGGCAACTGTTCGAGTTGCGGGTCCGGTGGGCTGGTGCCGGTCAAGGTCTCGCAGTGCTTGTGCCTGAAGTGTCACGCGGACGGCTCGATTTTGGAAGGCGTCGTGGGATCACCCAAAACCAGGAGGGTCGTGGGAAGACGCAGAGACCATCAGTTTTTGAATTTTGACTAGAGCAATGAATGGAGTGGGTTCTGCAAGCAAAGGTATATGGCGGAGTAGAATGATTGGATATATCATGTACTTCGCTCGAGGGGGTTTGGCAATCTGAAGCAATCTGATGCTAAATATTGACGTGTCCAAGATACAGCCGTAGCTGCAATGCGGGCACTGTCTGTTTACCTGTTTTTATGTTGACGTACTAATACTGCGCAGCACGGCGTCGATGAAGAGGCTCTGATATAACTACGGTCTGTTGAGTTTTGTGCATGCGTATGAGTGAGTTTACACCATCGGCTTAGACACTTCCGAGGGGCGACGACCAAAGCTAGCCGAATACTGCCAATAGCCATCTCTAGAATGAAGGCTCAAGGAATATGTCTTTCCCTGCTACAAGTGAGGGAGGAGGTGCTACGCCGTGGATCTGTCCATCCGGTGGGATGAAACGACCTTTGTTCTAGAAAGGCTGCGGAGGGAGTCGGGATCCTGATAGAAACGGCTTTCCCTCTAGTCCGCTATCGGGTTTTAGGAGATACAATACAAGTGTGTGCTGCTGTGAGCTCCCTGGTCGAGGGAACCGTGTGTCCTATTTCCCCGATATACATCAATGGATCCAGGTACACCGACTGCGTCGACATTGACGGGTTTGGAAAGGCTGGCTCCGTGGGGCTGGAGGAAGGAGTCGGAAGGGCTCTATTGCAGATCAAGCTGTGGCAGTCGGACTATGCGTCGTTGTCTCCCATGTGGTTCGCTCTGAGCTACAGCTAAAACAAAGCATTGTCTTACTATTCTGATGCTGTGCTGACTTTGATTCTGAAATTGTACTGCCTAGCTATTGCAAAAAAACGAGTCCTTTAGGCGTGAGTAACCTTGCAACACTAGCAATGCCATCCCCCTCAGTACAAGACATTGAGCGGCGCAACTCATGAGCCATCTTTCTTGGCGCCCTCCCAAAACTTTTCAATGACGTCCTCCGGAAGGACCGCCTTTTTATGCTGTGTAGAGAAGACCCTGAGAGTCAATGGCCTGACGTCGCGCTGACAAACGGCTATGGCGGCCTTGTTGGGGGTGTCCCTGACAATTTCGCGAAGCTGCATCAAAAGGGTTACCATCTTGCGCAGCGCATCCTGGTTCTTCTCAGTGGACTCCCACGCGCCAAACTGAGCCCTCGCGTCTAGCACGTTCAGATGGTCAAAGACACCATTCTTGTGCGACCCCCGTATGAGCCAGGAGGTGCGTCCAAACCACAGCTGAGGCATGCATTGCGACAGCGTCTTTGTATTTCCGCTGGACTTGGACTTGATCTCCGCCATGGTCGAGTGCGCGACAGGCCTACCAAAGGGGATGACTGTGACGGACGACTTGGCCCCAACTTTGCCCGTGCTTTCAGACTGTCCAATGGTTAGGTTGGACACGCCTCGGCCGATGCCATGGGTCTTTGGCCCTTGATCACCTTCCTGGAAGATGGCAGAATCGTCGTCCCCGTCATCAGAGTGGTGGTAGCTGGCATCGATTTCGAAGCGCACAGCGCACTGAAGGCCGCCCAGGGCATACCGGAGAACCCGATGATGGGCCGTGGTGGCCTCCATTCCCGGCGGCCGCTCGGTGACGGCAAGCTCGAAGCTCTGCCCGTGCCCTTCCGACGCGCCGCCGCCGATGATAACGGCGGCGTTCCGCTCGCACCTCTCGACGACGAGCGTCTTGTCAAGGACCAGGTGGAGATCGACGCGGAAGCTCTGGTGGGGGCGGCGCCCCGAGCAAAAGTCCAGCAGCTTGCGCAGGCTGTTGCGGTTCACCAGGACGTCCGTGTCGTCAAACTTAGCGGGCGACTCGCTCGCCTCCAGGGCTCTGAAGACGGGCTCGAAGGGGTATTTTGGGAGACCTGCCCTTTCCCCATTGTCGGATGGTCGTTTGGAGTCCTTGGTGACGGTCAGCGGGAGTTGTGGTGCCGCGTAGCGAGGCGGCTCTCCTTTGTCGCGCGTTCATTTTAGCCATCTTGAAGTTTTGTTGTTTGAGATTTGAGATCGGATGATGGTTCTCAATCATACCTGGGACATGGATAGTCGGCTTCCTCTTACGTAGCCAGTTGTAGCTGCATAAAACATGGTGATTCGAGTCGCTCGTCACCGGGTCATCCGACTTCTGGATCGAGCCATGGCTGATGGACCGCAGCTCCGTCGCGCTGCCTTTGAGCAACCAGGCATCGCTCTTCTTGATCCAGGCTGTGGTTGGCTTGGCTGGCAGCTCTTTTCGAGTGTTTGCCTGGGTTGCTGCTGAGGCGTTGGCAGCGGCCGTGGCCGAGGTCGGCTGGGTGCCTGCAGGTGATGATGAGTTCTCCATTGAGGACGATTCTCTCATGTATCAAGTAAACAGATGGCACCACCGAAAACAATGAAAAAACATGAATATGGCGCCTTATTGTGATGCTGTCTGTGGAAAATGTAGAAAGCTCGAGGATAAAAGGCAACCCTGTGCCGCAACGTCGCACAAGTTACCCCGCAGCTGGGGAGCTCTGTGATTGCTTTGTTTGCGCGGTTGGTTAGGCAAACACGGGCTGTGGCAAACATACTCGCGCACAAGCACATTGCTTGATAGCATGGCGAATGTTTTGCGAGGTGTTTGCCATTACGGGAGATGCGATACGATAAAAATCCGTCGCCAACGTACTTTGTAGTAATCAAAGGGTTCGCAAAGCTGCGACTAGAGGAAGCATTCTGCTCGAGTCGGCTACGAGGATTGCTGTGAGAGTATGCGTTCTGCTCGAGGTTACTTTCGTCGGCTGCGCTGCCTTTCGTGAGAGGGTATGTTCTGCTCGAGGTTGATTATGCTTGGACAGGCCTCCCATCCGGGGGTTATGCCTGCAGCAGGCTTTTTTCCCCCTCACCTTCCTCCGTTGCTGCTGCTGCTGCTGCTGCTACAGGCAGGAGCTCCTTCTATTCTAACCTCGTATGACTATAATTAGAAGGAACCATCCCTCTCCGACTTCAATACGGCAACCAGCTCTGAAATCGGCTCGATTAATACCTACTCTCTATTGATAATAATTCGAGATTAATGATTTATTCCTCTTTATTAACGGGCATGTCGGTAAAAAGTCAAGTCATGTGCTATATTGAGATGTCATGATGATTTGCTACAAGCAGAATTAACGCCATCCTATGATTTCCCCCCTTATCATCTCGGCGAAATGTTTCCAATCATATAAAAGGCAAGTTCCAGCGCAGTCGCATACTAATTATGAGAGATGAGATCAAAGTCGAAAAACTGATGAAATCATTCGTACATCAAACTCAACGTCGGCAGGCTAAACCTCTTCTCTCGCACAGACGACGACAACACCTCGCTATGGAGGGAGAAGCGACGACGCTGCTCCTCAGTCTCAACCTCGCAGTCGTCCCCACCCATATCGTCGTCTTTGTCCGCGGTCCCGTCATAATAATGCTCGGCGCCGTCAAAGTACCCAGCAGGCTCTGGCTGTCTCCCCGCAAAGGCGGAGGAGAGCTGAGCCGCGTCGCTCCCCAATACGCACGTTCGGGGAACAAACTCGGGACACGCAGCATTCAAGGGCGTGCCGATGACAGCAGAGCCCGGCGGCTCGTCCGTCGTCGTCGTCGTCGTCCCCGCGCTCAGGCAGAGGCTCAGGCTCCTCTGTGGCCTGCACCGAGCGACCAGGGACCCCATGACGTGAGCCCTCATCTCTTCCTCCAGCTGAATCTGGCTCACGCGCATCGCGAACCTCTGCCGGGCCGACTGGTCCAGCTTGGCCAGGATCCGCCTCTGCCTCCTCAGCAGCGATGACGAGCACTGCTTGTCCCCCGCCGCGGACTCCATCTGTGCGTGTACGATGGCGTAGTCGTCCCACAGCCTGACGTCGTTCGTGTCCTGCACCCGGATGCTGTGGTCCAGGTAGGCGCGCTGGTTGAGGATGTCTTTGTAAGGTTTCGGGGAGAGGATCATGTCCGATATGAGTGTGGTTTTGTGCTTTGGCGTCCCGGCGACGCGGGCGTGGCCAGATGGCTTGGTCGAGGCCGCCGACTTGGGGCGATTATTGCCAATCAGGTGGCTTGAGAGAGATTCCGGCGTGGTTGGTGGCTCAGTCATCGTCGTATCTAGACGGAGCCCTGCCTGGGCGTTTGCAGAAGGGCAGCCCGTCAACTCGGGCGGCGGCGTCATCCTCAAAGACATTGGGCTATTCTTTGGCGTATCGTTATCCATGTTTTGGCTTGAAATGTTTTGATGGGATTTTTGCATGAGATTGCGGTAATGCCAGGCCGAGGGGGGAAACTTATACATGACAAAGGGACTGTTGTTCACCAAAAGGAATTTGTGTTCAGTAGCGGTCCGGACAGATCTTGGTCAAGCATCAGTCATCGAACCAACTGGTAAAAGGCGACCGCACTGATCAGTTGTCCACCCCCCCCCCAACCGCATATTCAGACCGTCGTGGTCCTAATGCTGCGCATGTTTCCATTGGATGTTACGAGGCTACCAACGCCTGAGCTTCCTCAGTTTGACGCGCGAGCCTAATAATTCTCCGACCACAAAAAGCCACATATATATCCGTGCGCGTTGCTCCCCCACGGTGGCGTCAACCAAGCGTGAGGTGAGGGGTGTTTAGTAGTTCCCAATCACGGAAATACGCATCATTCACTGTGTGTTGGAAAAAAAGGTGGTTAGACTTTTTCGGGTTTCTGATAAACCCCGAGGCAGGTTTGACATCCTTTGTGTTGAGCCATCAAGGTCGACGGTCCGTATGGGCTTGGCAGGCTAGAACAAAGGTTGCCCTCGTCTAGACGTGTTCTAGAAGCAGCCCCTCCCCGTTGGAGGTTTCTAGTTGGCAAATTCCATCTTGCCAACGTTGGGTACTGGGATAATACTTGCTCATGATGGTTGACAAAGAAAAGTCCTTGGGAGAACGTGCCGGGCGAAGAAACAGCACCCCTTCGTCCTCCCTCGCCCAGGGCACGAGCAGATGATCGCACGGAGAGCCCCCTCCGCTTCGCGATGCTATCTAGAGTGGAAAGCACAGGTCGCACACCTGCTCCTGCATCTCTAACACTCTCCCTCGCGGCGACGGCCCCCCTCCATGAGCCTGAGCGAGTCGAAGCGAGTCGACGCTCAAAGTGTTGTACAGGACAGACAGGACGCTCAACGCCATCTGGGGGCGCCACGTGCTTTCGCCGTGATGTTTATGTTGCGCGTTGATGTCGTGCAGGTTGCCCACCCTCCTCGGGCGTCAGGTCGAATCGCGCTGCGCTGGTGCGCCATGTTGTGGTTCTAGCAGAAGATGCAGCGCAGCGGGAGGTCGATTTTCCCTATACTGGCTATACTAGGAAAAGAAATTCTGACGAAAATGCTATATGCAAGGGGGTTGGACGGTCAACATAGCCTCGCCAAGATGTGGCGCAACAATGGTATAAACTTTGACGTTGGCGCCAACGAGACAACACGCCAGTCGTCTCACGGCGTTTCACACTACAACTCTGGGGCAAGCAAAGGTTGCAGTTGCGCGCCAGCTTATCAAGAAAAAGACTAAAAAAAGAAAAAAAGACTGCCCCCCTGTTAGCTTCGGCCTGGCCAGCCTTGTCACATTCACATCGCCTTGGGTCTTGAACTCGTCGTCGTTTGCCGTGTTGCTCTTTTACGAGGGAAACAACGCATTGAATCCCGCACTTTCCGTATACGCTCATTGACGTAAGCGCCCACTTTTGTTAAAGCACTCTCTCCGTAACGCCTGCAAGTAGGGAGTTGGAGAGGAGAGCAGGGTACTCCGTATAGATGGATTGGTATCTCCGTATTTATGCTGCCTTCTTTTATCCTCATTACTTACGAGCCTTCCTAAATACATTTTTGATCATCATTTCGCGTATAACTATACTTGGACGGGATTTTTGTCCACCCCATTGTGCTATTATTTTTCCCGAGCCTAAAAACGGGATCGCCCCCACGGAGGAGAAAGCCCCCTTTTTTTTATAAAAAAAGAAGGCAAAAAAATAGCTCCAACCCTTCCGCTCCTTAGTGGTACTTTGATAAACATACGTAGGAAGTAACATACTCCGTACATGTATGTCATCACTCCAAGCAACGAGAAAAGCACAAACACAGACATATATCATATATTTTTTCCCAAAGAGATTCCATGTTTTGGCGTGACAACATGGAGAAAAAGCTACCTACATATATTGCATAAAATCATTCTTTTTTGCATCGTTCGTGTACTTCTGTACTTGTTTGTGTGTGTGTTGGGCCTTAGTAGGCCTTGAACCCGGTGGTTTCCAGCTTGTCCCACAACTTCTCCTCCTCCAAGACCAGGGTAGGCACGCCAACGCCGCTGACCTCTGGGTACAGCAGGTGCAGAGGCACCTCGCGGGTGGAAGGGTTGGGCTCCTCGGCCGTGCCGAGGTCGATGATCTCGATGATGTTGCCGTCGCCGTACATTTCGTTCTGCAGCACGTCCATGAGGACCTTGGCCACGTACTCGGGCCTGAGCTGGGGATCTTCTTCCGTGAGCTTGTTTCTGCAGTGAGGGCCGTCCCACAGGGGGGTCTAGTAAGAAGAGGGACAAAGTTAGCTTGATGCGTTGGCCCGTCTCTTAGTGTGGCAACTTACCCTCGTGGCACCCGGCGCTACGGCAGCCACGCGGACGCCCAAGCGTCGCTTGATGGGACCGATACTCCTGATAAAGTTGTGAAGGCCAGCCTTGGAAGAGTAGTAAAACGGCGTCCCGATGGTGGCAGTGTACCCGCAGATGCTCCCGATGAAGAGCAGGTTCCCCTTGGTCTTGGTCGTGGTCCAGTAGCTCACGGCCAGCTGCGACAGGCGGATCGGATGGATCAGGTCGACGGCGAAAGTCCTGTAGCAGCCCACGTCGGCGTCTGCGTCGTCGGTCGCGGGCGATCCCTCGACGCCGGGGGGAAGCCAGAAGGAGCTCTCGTCGGGGTCGTAGATGCCCGCGCCGGGGAGCACCAGGTCGATGTGGGGGAACGTCGCGATGGCCTCCTTCCAGAGGGCCGTCAGCTGCGGCCACGACACCACGTCCGTCTTCTTCCAGATGAACTTGGGGCCGCCCGATCCGTCGGCCGGGTACTTCTTTGCGATCTCCTCTGCTTCGGGTCGGAGGGCTAGGTCGCCGACCATGACCGACGTGCCCTTGGATAGCAGGAGTTTGGCGAACTCGAGGCAGATGCCTTTACCTTGCGACACACTTTGGTTAGGATAATCATGATGATGATTTTTTTGGGGGGAGCTTCGGTGGGAAGAGGAAGGAGAGAGAGAGAGAGAGAAAAGAAAGAAAAAAAAAAAACTCACCTGAACCAGCACCCGTGATGACGGCATATTTGCCCTCACCCCCAAACGCATTGTTACGACCCATTGTGATATTATGTTTTCGAAGCTGTGGGTGCTTGCTGTTTTGCAAGTCAAGAAGAGAAAGAAAATCCGATGGAATGAGCAGCAACGGGCAGGATTGTTGAAAAAAAGTCCTTGAGTGATATTTGGTGATATTTGGTTCGTCTTTGTTTTTTTGTTCAAGCGAAATGATAATGATGATAATAATGATCAAAAAAAATAGAAAAACGTTGGGAAGCGATGGGGGAGGTCTAAAGAAGGGTAATATACCAATTCTTGGGATAGCTCCAAGCCCTTATCACGGTTGTCTGCCGAGTAATTTTTGTTTTTTTTGCCCACATATGTATGTACGGCGTATGCATGCACGCCGTATAATAGTTCGTGAAGTAATATAGCTGCATTGATGGAAATGCTGTTGGTCCCTAGGGTACTTTTACCTGTTGGACGACTCAAGAGCTGAACTCGCTCAATTTCCCCGCTGCATGAACGTTTTGGAGAAGTTGGACCAGTTCCCATTGGAAACCCCACCGGAAATCTGCATCCACACCCCCCCCCCCCCCCCCCCCCCCCCCCTTCCCTTCCCCTTGGTAAGGAAGCCCTTCTTGCAGTGGCGGTAAAGGAGAAAGAGAGGCGAACAGAGAAAGTGGGACAGACAGAGAGAGAGAGAAGGTGACGAAAAGAGAAAGAGAAAAAAAGAGAATGAGAAAAAAAAAAAAAAGGGTCCGATTCCTCTCTCTCGCTCGCTCCATAACACACACCCCTTGCCCCTTCCCCTTCCCCTTCCCTCACCCGGTTGATGGACAGGGAAGTTTAGTCGCGCGCGGACGGCCGGCTGTAGACCCGGACGGGACATGTTATTTCTCGTGTCAAAAGTGACAGGTAACGGTGCGGGAGAG
The DNA here is from genome assembly GCA_003012115.1 of Trichothecium sympodiale. Classification (NCBI taxonomy): domain Eukaryota; kingdom Fungi; phylum Ascomycota; class Sordariomycetes; order Hypocreales; genus Trichothecium; species Trichothecium sympodiale. Next base: position 21,738 of record PXOB01000014.1, on the reverse strand, counting down.
GAAGAATTTTTGTCATGAAGGGTTCCATACTGCTCCGTATTTTCCCACAAGTTCTTGCATGTTATGTACATATATGTATGTTGGCTGTTTGGGAATCAAGTCGATCGAACCGTAGCGTATTAGCATCGAATCCAGTTCCGGCGGACCGTCCATATACAGAAAAAAGGGGTCCAAGCTTACTCTTGTCACCTTGTTTTGTCACTTGTCAAGGGTCAAACTTTTAAGCTTGGTTGGTTGATTGGTTGATCGGTTTAAACTCTTCTCTTTTTTTCTTTTTTTGTTTGGCATGACAAAGACTTGGACAAGAGACGAATTCCGTAATTGGGCATTTGGCCCATTTTAGTATTACTTCTCATCAACATGTTTGGTTGCAAAGTTTGTAGCTTTTGCAGGGCTGCCGTGGCTAGACATAAGGGCTCTCCGATGTTATTTTGTTGACAAAGGATAACATCACACCGACCTTGAGAGTCGAATGATTTCGGCAGCGCATTCATTCGTCTGGTTTTCTCCATGTTGGCCCAGTGAGTCGCCCGGCGCCGTCGAGGAATGAACTTGGCCTTGAACATGTTCCCCGTCGCAACGCTCCGACGTCAGTCCTCTATTGTTTCCATGGAACCGGGGATACATGATGGGTGCCCCCCAATCGCCGCGTCCGAATTCTTTGCAGACGATCGGCCACCTCGACCTTGACTGCCGGCCAGCACGTTCCCTAGCTCGGCCAAGAAGGTCCGGGGCTCGATGAAACCACCTCGACGACTTCCCGGAACAAAGGTTGCGGGCCAACTTTGTCGGCGCACGGAGTAGACAGGTCGAGATCCTTGTCGGGGAGGGCCACGGGCGTCTGAGACAATTTTTAAAGGGGCCACAATTCTCGCGCATGGAGAGAGAGCCCTTGCCCTTAATCACGTAGTTATACGGAGTAGTAATAGTGCGGCATCAACGGCCAGCTCATCTGCCGTCCTACGATGCCAACGGCCGCGGTGTTGGTGCTTCTCCTTCGGCTGACTTGAGGTGAAAGTAAACCCCTGAGAAACTCGCCACAGAAGCTGACCTGTCGGGTAGCTCCATTCGTTCGGCGCTCTGGTCTGGTCGCTAGGCGTTGTCACCATTCGTTATGCGACGCGCGGAAAGTATTAAGCTTCAAGAGGAGATGTGTGGATATCGGGATCACGAAGCCGCTCCAACTGTGTCTCTGCGCGTGGAGCAGCAGCGGCGTGGATTGGAGCCTCGTTGCCCAAACGGTACTCCGTAGATCCGGCGAAATCCCCCCCCTCAAGGGCATGAGCCATGAGCAACCAACAACTTAATCTTGTCAGGGCCTGGCCAGGGCCCAGTAGCGAAGCCGGAAAGGCCCCGAGGTCGTGTCCCACCACAGAACACTTTGACCCGGTTCGTAGCCCAGCGCATGAAAACCCAACCCGAGGCACTCTCTCACGAGCCCGTCAGGGGGTTCGACTCGGCAAAGGAAGGGCATTGTGGTTCCCGTAGGGCGCTGTGGGTGCGGCCAGACCCTCGTTGTCGGGAGCGACCGCGTAGAAGCTTCGCCTCCGAGAGCTTGAACCATGATGTGGCGCCAGTCGAAGGGACATGTTTGGGGAAAGCTATGGAGGGGCAGTAGTCAGCGGCGGGTCGAATAGAGGACGACGCCTGTTGTGGCTCCTGCCGGGATGCTTTCGAGTACATGGATCCTAAGACCTCGAGAAGACGTAGTGATGAACCTTGAGGTTTACGGAGTGCATCCGGAGGGAGATGCCAGGTCGGATAGCCTTGTAAGGCCCATCATCATCTCACTCATCTTTGACCGTTTCTTTAACAACTGTAGTAATACCGCTCTTCTTGCTTGTTGTTGTTGGTTCGTACGTTCTTTTAGAAAGAAAATAAAATGTGAGAGATGATAAAAAAGAAAGATTTACGAAATCGAGATGGGTCTGGTGCTGAGATTACAGTTGTTTGGTTGGAGTATCGGCCGAGGGCACCGGAACAAAAACCGCGTATTACCGGTTCAACGGATGCGGAGGCGTCACTGGCTTGGCAAAGGCCCAGAAAGAGCCCTTGATGTCATTGTAATACGTATACGGTGTACTTTTGTCGAAGAAATACATCGAGGTGCTCCAATTTGACATTGATTGAGGAGAGCTCATGAGAAACTACCTTGCGGACATATCAGAAGGGACGAGAAAAGGAGAGTCTTGACTGACTGACTGATCAGGCGTAACGAATAAAGCAAAACAAACAAAACGAACAAACAAACAAAACAAAAGGAGTGTTGACTGACTGATGTGATAGTACGTGTACAGAATATGAGATCTGGTCAAGGTGTAGTCATGTGAAGCATGCACACGGGAACCTTTTCTTTCCTTCAGTTTCGAGCTGCGAGATCACTCGCCTCCCCATCGACTCCTACGTCCCCGTCGAGGCGCAGCTACTCTTCGCTCGGGAGGTTAGGGAACGGCACCGTCACTCTGCCAGGCGGCAGGACAAGAGCAGCAGTAGAAGCAGCATCCTGCCTAGTATGCTCGGCGCCGGGGTGAATCCCGTGAGCGGGGATGATGAAGATGGGTGACTTCCTTCCCGCGCCCGCGTGTCGATAGAACCGACTACCGACGTCGACCGACACGAGACCAGCGGTAGACGACGCACCACCCGCAGGAGACGTCTTCCGGATTCCATCTCCGCTGACGCCGCTCTTCTTCTTCTTCTTCTTCCGTTGACGGTCCCGGCCGAACCTCTGCGCCTCTTCCTGATCGAGGAGGTCAGGAGGACGGAGAAGACGTCGTCGCCTGCGTTGGCGAGGATGAATCTATTGTCTTCCTGGGTGCCGCTCGGGCCGGCGGCGTCCTCGCTCTTCTGCGTAGTAGCAGCCGTCATCGCGGGTAGTTGCGTTGCTGCCGCCGCGTTGGCCTCTCGGGCGAGCAGGTCGAGGGCATCCAGATGGCTCATCTCGAGCTCGCGAGTCCGCGCCACCAGTTGCTGGTGATGGAGCAGCCACTGGCCGATGAAAGAGTTGCGGACGGGTGCCAGCTCGTCAGCAATAGTGCTGCTGCTTTCGCTGCCGTCCTCTCGTGGAAGCATGGACAGGAGACCCCCCGTCTCGGCAAACTCATCGTCGAGCCTCGCGAGACACCTGTCGGCATGCTCGAGGAGGCTTTCGTGGTGCAGGTAGGGCATCTCAACCCCACGCTCGGTCGATACCTGCGTCCAGGGGCACTCACTCTTCTCATGATCCATCCTCATCCCATCTTCACGGACCAGCGTGTTCCTCAACGCCTCCAGCGGGACGTGGTGAGACTCGTCGTCGTTGACGTAAGGACCGTCTAGGTCATTGAGGAAGTCAAACGCGTCGTTCTCGTCAAAGGCAAAATCGTCGGCGTCTCTCGCCCAGCAGCCGAAGCTCTCGGACGTGCAGAGCTTGCGGATGAGGCTGCACACGGACCGGGCGTGCTGCTTAAGGTCCAGGAGCGTAGGGCTGCGGCCGGACGAGAGGTAGGAGCAGTTGACGTGATCGAGGAGGAGGCTCAGGTCCCGCTCCGCGAGCATGCTCGTCTCGGGGCGAGTGATGAGCGACTGGTACGCGGGGGCGTGCCTGGTAGCTGCGATGTAATCCGGACGAGGACTCGCCTTGTCGGAAGGGTGGCCCATCCCCTGGTTTGCATTGTCACCTTGAGAAGACATTCTTGTAGCAAAGTGAAGTCGATTGGGATATGATGTTCTTTTCTTTTTTCGAAATTTCAAGTCTTTTGAAAACGTCTTTGGAGTTCTTTTTTTTAAAAAAGTCTTTGATACAAGAACTTTTACTTAGGGTGCCCGTGATCTCTTGGAAGAAGCTGAATCATGAACAAAGAAAACGGGCATTTGCTGTGACACAGGCCACTTCATCTGATGTGGTCCAGGCTGATCCAAGGGTTGAGTTTTTCTTTGTTTGCATACACACTGGAGCGCAAGTTGATAATAGTACCCATCGTCCTAGCACTTCTGCCTGCTGGCAACTCTGCAGTTCAAGGGGTTTTCCAGGGAGTTCTCGAAGCAGAGTCAATTGCTCAAAAAGGGGTCCCGAGGCGTGAAACTCACCGTTTGTCAGCCACCCGTATACTTGGGCTGTACATAGTATGCACCCAGATCTACGGCCAATACTTGGACTGGCGTACTATCGTTGGCCATGACAGCCATGCAGCAAGCAATGTTGAGAATAACATGCCGATCTCAGCCACCATGCGCCGGCCTGGGGCAATGCAAGACACAACAGAACCCGTTGCCAGTGCTGCTCGTCCCCACCGGATCTTGATCTTGATCTTGACACAACGTAATCATGGTAGGTAGTTCAATTTGCACATCAGACAATTTTTGGGAGTCGTCCACTCCAACTCGCAGCCAGTTTTGCATGTACGGAGTACGGAGTACGTACTACACAAGTACGCGTGTGACGATCCGGGATAGCTATCTCGCCATCGTCCCCATCCAGCTGAAGGACGGCGCAAAGATCGTCGACGAACAGAGTTTGGGCCGATGCGAATGGCACGATGACACGGTTCAGCGCTGGCCGGTCAAGCTAACACGTTTAGTGCAGTTGTTAGTAGTAGCCCCAGGTGGTTTATCATGGCTCCTCCAATCGGTAGATTTAGCCCAAGAGTAGTCCAAGACAAGTCAAGGTGGTCTCGAACTGCCGATGGAAAAGGGCCCATCATGGGCAGCCGTCGATGAAGGTGTGTTTTGACGATGACGGCGTAGTATGATTACCGCGAAATGTATGTATCTATCGATGCCGAAAAATGGTTCAACATGTGCAATGCACCTAACGATGGTGGCAATGACGCATTGGGGGAGATCTCGCTCGGGCGGAAACATACCGGCGATGCTAGCCTCGTGATTGTCGCTTGGCCTTGTAAATAGACGGACTTTTCTGTTGTGACGTGAGTGGCCGGGCACCGATAGCTTGTAAACCAGAGAAGTTGATGGGTGGCGTTCGACCGGGATGGTACTTTTAAACTCTGTGTGCCTGTTTTGCGAGGATATGTTTGATTAGCGGAGGAGAATCGCGTGAGGGGAAAAGGTTTAGGGTGTACGGAGTACTTTGTCATTGTGTCTCGAGCTTACATGTGCCAATGTTGGTGGTGACATCATGACTTCATGGCTTCATGAATATCCCCTTCACGGTTCAAGCTGATCTCTTGTGTCAGGTAGAGCTCGAGACAGGGCTATGCAATGAGCAACATGATTGCAGTGCGTCGGTGATCAGCTTTGCAATTGACGCAAAAAGGGAAAAATGAAAACAAATTCATGTCCCGTCAATCAAAGAGTTTTCTCTTGCACGGGGAATTCCAGAAATGAAGTGGGTTGAAGAGGCGAAATGGAGGGGTGGAAAGACCACAGGGTAAAGGTGGGCGGTTTTTTTTTTTTTTTTTTTGCGGAGAAGCCAGCTCGGCAGGGGTCAATTCTAAGGCTTTGTCGAGCACAAGCTTCGAGGCCCTTTGCAAAAGATCAGCCCCCCGACCCAATTCCAGCTCGTTTCAATGCAAAACCTGGCCAAAAAAATTCCAGTCGCACAGAAAGGAAGGAATGTCTTTCGCTTGAACGTGACAATAGAGCTTGTTATGGCGCAAAGGTCCGGTAAAACTCTCTAATCAAGCATGGAGGAGAAACAAAAACCGAGAGACAAGCTTGTGCCAAGGTAACGCCCGCGGTGGTCTCCCTCCCTCCCTCCCTCCGCCCCCCAGCAGATTGCTACCGATAGCTTGTCAATTAGCGCTGGACACTCCTTGCTGGTTAGGCGCTAAGAAAAGGTTCTCGTCCAGCTCGACAGGGATCCTCGATCTGCTTTCTGAGAGGGTAGCAGTGAGCACGTCGTGGCATGCCGCATTCCCATTAAGTCATCGACTCTTGGCAAACCAAAGGTAGGTTTGGGCTGAAAGAAGAGAACTCGTGGCAGGCCATCGATTTGTTAAAACCACACAGAGCTAGTGTTTGAAGGCGATAATTCTGATGCTTATCTTGACCGCTCCCATCCAAGGGAAACTGGCAGAACAGCAATCGCTCCCCCGATGAGAAAGGGGGGCCCGGGCGCAGAACGCGATCGCTTGTGCTTCTTCGATGATGGACAGACTTGCCCAGCTCAGATCCACCGTCCGAGACTAGTAAAACATCATCTCAATCTTGTCTGCCGGCAAAGGCCACTAGAGGTTTCCCAGCGAATTGAACCATCGTCAATTGCGCATAACCCACCTAGACAGTCCTAGTACCAAGTAGCTTCAATTTTTTTTTTGTTATTTCATTCCTTTTTCACCAATCCATCGGACCCAGCGAAAAAGAAACCTGTCCGTCTTTCGTTCTTTCCTTTCGTGGGGAAAGTGAAGATATGAAGTAGAACCACCGTACCTTCCTTACTCTTCCTCCCTCCTTCTGTTTTCTTTCTTTCTTCTTCTTCTTCTTCCTTCATACGTTTAATTAGACCCTCAGACCCAAGGGCCCCATCCTAACACCAGGGCCTGGATCTAGCCGCTACCTGGATCTGAAATAAACGGAAACTCCCAGGCCACACATCAATCTGAGACACGCAAAGACACGAACTTGTGAAACACAAACGCTCAGTCGCTGCTCGGTGTGGAGAGCGAGAAAACAAGAACCGCCAGAGACAAGTAAAAACAAGAAAACCCCCCAGGGTGCCCGCACTCTAGGGTTCCTTCTTCTTGTTCCTTCTCAGTCCAACAACTCAATTGAATTGATTTTGTCGCATTGAGAGTGCGCAAAATACGGCAACGATGGGCAATTTTATTAGTTGGATCAAGACCAACATCCCCGAGACGGGGAATGGTGACCCCAACCAGGGCGAGGCTCGTGGCAACCAGCCTCAGTCCCTCTCTGGCATGGTGTCTACCTTGGTACCGGTGCTGGCTATGAGCGGTGCCTATCTGCTCATCTTCCTCGTGATTCGGAAATCGCAGAGGAGGTTCTACGCCCCTCGGACGTACCTGGGATCCCTCCGCGAGAACGAGCGCAGCCCGGAGCTGCCCAAGGGCATGTTCAGCTGGATCAGCGAGTTCTGGAAGATCCCCGACGCCTACGCCCTCCAGCACCAGAGCCTGGACGCCTACCTGTTCCTGCGATACCTGCGCATCTGCGCCACCATCTGCTTCGTCTCCTTGTGCATCACCTGGCCGATCCTGTTCCCCGTCAACGCCACGGGCGGCAACGGCATGTCCCAACTCGAGATTCTCTCCTACTCCAACGTCGACGTGGACAAGAACGGCTCGCGCCTGTTTGCCCACGCCCTCGTCGCCTGGGTCGTGTACGGCATGGTCATGTACATGATCACGCGCGAGTGCATCTTCTTCATCAACCTGCGCCAGGCCTACCTCCTCACGCCGCAGTACGCCAAGCGCATCTCGTCGCGCACCGTGCTCTTCACCGCCGTGCCCGACGACTTCCTCGACGGTAACCGCCTGCGCCAGATCTTTGGCCCCGACGCGGTCAAGAACGTCTGGGTCGCCGGCAACACCAAGGAGCTGGACGAGGCCGTCGAGGAGCGCGACAATGTGGCCATGACGCTCGAGAAGGGAGAGATCAAGCTGATCAAGGCCGTCAACAAGGCTCGCATCGCCGCGGCCAAGAAGTCCGGCTCCGAGCCCGAGGTCGCCCGCGATGCTGAGAATGGAAACATTGCCTCCCGCTGGATCACCGACAAGATGCGCCCTACCCACCGCACCGGCAAGTTTGGCCTCGTCGGCAAAAAGGTTGACACCATCGAATGGGGCCGCTCCGAGCTGCGCACCCTCGTGCCCAAGGTCGACACCATGCAGTCCGAGTACGTGTCGGACAAGTACGAAAAGGTCGGCTCCGTCTTCGTCGAGTTCTTCACCCAGTCCGACGCCCAGGCCGCTGCCCAGGTTGTCACTCACCACCACGCCCTGCACATGTCTCCCCGCTTCATCGGCGTCAAGCCCGACGAGGTTGTCTGGAAGAACCTGGCTATGCCCTGGTGGCAAAAGGTTGTCCGCCGCTACTTGGCCGTCTTCTTCATTGCCCTCCTCGTCATCTTCTGGGCTATCCCCGTCGGTATTGTTGGTATCATTGCTCAGGTCAACACTCTCAAGAACCTGCCTGGCCTCACCTGGATTGGTGACATTCCTCCGGTACGTGAAAAGAAAAAGAATCTAACTGCAATTTAATGTTCCAAGCGTCATCATACTTACTTCTTCCCTCTAGGTCATTCTTGGCGTCGTCTCTGGTCTTTTGCCTTCGGTGGCTCTGTCCATCTTGATGTCCTTGGTTCCCGTCATCATGCGTGCTCTCGCCAAGTTTGCCGGCGAGGTTTCCTTGTCCCGCGTCGAGCTCTTCACCCAGAATGCCTACTTTACGTTCCAGATCGTCCAGGTGTTCCTCATCCGCACGCTCACCGACACGGCCTCGACCGCCATCATCAACATTGTCTCGGATCCGAGCAGCATCTTTGGCACTCTCGGCGAGGCCATCCCCACCTCTTCCAACTTCTACATCTCCTACTTCATCGTCCAGGGTCTGAGCATCGCCACCAGCACCCTGACCCAGGTCGTTGGCTGTGTCATCTTCAACTTGATGTACAAGTTCCTCGCCAGCACCCCTCGTGCCATGTACACCAAGTGGACCACTCTCAGTGCCGTCCTATGGGGCAGTCTCCTGCCCGTCTACAGCGCCATTGCCGTCATCAGCATTACCTACTCGGTCATTGCCCCTCTGATGCTGTTCTGGTCCACTCTTGGCCTCTCGTTCTTCTACCTGGCCTACCGTTACAACATTCTGTTTGTTTCCGACACCAAGGTTGACACTCGTGGTCTCTTCTACCCCCGTGCTCTCAAGCACCTCTTCGTCGGCGTCTACATTGCTGAGATCTGCATGATTGGCCTGTTTGCCGTGTCCAAGGCAGGTGGCCCTGCTGCCCTGATGGCCGTCTTCCTCATCTTCACCATCCTCTACCACATCACGCTTTCCAAGTCGCTCGGCCCTCTGATGTACAACCTCCCTCGCACTCTGCAGGTCCAGGAGGAGATGCTCCAAGCTCAAGGCCGCGGCTCCGCCTCCGACCCCGAGAGCATGGAGACCTCCGCCGACGGCAAGCCCGGGCTCAAGAAGCTCATGCCCGGCGGCGACAGCAGCGTCCAGAAGAAGGGCAACTTCTTGGTCAAGTGGCTCAAGCCCTGGATCTTTGCCGACTACGCCACCCTCCGTCACATGGTGCCCAACGAGAACGTGGTCCTGGCCCCGGTCGAGTACACCGAGGAGATCGAGCAGAACGCCTACTGGCCACCTTCCGTCACCAGCCCCACCCCTGTTCTCTGGATTCCCCGGGATCCCCTCGGCGTTTCCAAGCAGGAGATTGCGCTCACCTCCGAGGTCATCCCCATTTCCGACGAGGGCGCGACCCTCAACGACAAGAACAAGATTGAGTGGGACGCCGAGTCGGCTCGTCCTCCTATATGGACCGAGAAGATTTACTACTAAAAAAAGATGGATGTTTCTTTCTTTTGCTTCTCGCACTGCTATATACCCAAGAAACAAACCTCTTATGATACCCCTCAAACCCCCCTCACACCCGTTCCTCGACTCACTTGGAGAGTTTTGGTTTTTGAATAAGCGGTCACAGTTATTTGGTTCGCCACGGCGAGTCGGGGCTGTGGCCTTTAATTTACCTCGTCATTACGTTTCTCTTCTTCTCTTTACCTTTGGTCACACTGTTTTGTATTGGATAGCTCCTAGTAATGAAATTTAATGAATTAGTCGTAATGTAATGCTGTGGTATAGTGTTTTTGTGTTTATTACGTGACATGGAGGAGTTGGTTAAATATTTGCTGATTTGTAAGTGCCACGTGCATTCATGTTGTAACTGATATAGGTAGTTTACACTACTAACACAAGAGATTTGAACATTGGGTCTATAGGATATCGTTTAACATTCTTTTAGGTATAGTTCTTTCACCCAGTATATAAAGAGCCGTATCGCCCTTGTATCAGCTACGACATAGCCAGCCAAAACCGCCATGGACACATATAAGAAGGGTATCAGATACACGCACATGAGAAGCGCATAAAGAGAAAGAGTCTCATCAGACAAACCCCCCCCAACAACAACAAATTTGCTCACTTACTTACATAAACATATGCCTGTCCCACGAAGCGCGCAACCACGGAGCCGGCAGGAGATCCCCTTTCCCAACGGACCAGCTGTCGTAGCCGTCGCCCATGACCATCTTCTCGAGCTCCGTCTCCTTGCTGACGGAATGCGGACGCGAGTCGGGTATGCAGTGCAGGCCTACGCCGAAGCCGGGGCTCGGCACCTGCGGCAGGCACGACGCGTCGATGTCGCGGCGCAGCTTGGGCGGAGACCACTGCACCGGCCAATCGAGGCAGACGAAGAGGCGGCGCAGGCCCAGGCCGGGCAGCAGCCTGCGCAGCGGGGAGACGAGGCGCGGGACCTTTTCCAGGAGGACGTAGTTGGTCTTGATGCTGTTCAGGGGCCAGCTGGATATGTGGATGATGAGCGTCATGCTCGCGACGTCGGCGTGGCGGGCCAGGTCATGGACGGCGGCGCACCATCCGGCGTAGGCCGGCGACTCGTCGTCCAGCCAGGATTGGTGCGTGATCCGGGGGAACATGATCTCGAGGGTCCGGACCAAGCCGAGGAGGTGCGGACCGAGCCTCTCGGTGAAGAGCTTTGTCGCGTCAAACGCAATGTGACTGAGCCTTGTGTCATCCTTGACCTTGACCCGCACCACCCCGTCGCCGTACAAGGGAGAGTGAATGAAGGGTTTCTTTGGCATGACGGCGCCCACCACGTCCCTGCAATTGCGCGGGAGGATGCTGACCCGGTTGCTCGCGTAGAAGAAGGCGATGGCTTCGTGGTACAGCGCTCGGCTGGCGAGCAGCAGACCCATCCGGCGCACGCACCTGCAGCGCGGCGAGTCGGCGTTGTAGTCGAGCCTTGAGCAAAATTTGGCTTCGACGTGACGCACCGGGGGGCAGATGCTCATGTCGTTGCCGTGATGGAGGTCCCTGTCGCGACACACGCTCCCGTCGCATTCGCAAATGGGGAAGACGAGCCTGAAGCCGCCGTCGGGATCCCACGTCACCGCCTTGTGGGGGGTGACGAGGTCGGTGTAAGAGTACACGTGTTGCCGGATCTCGGCGGGGAGGCGCATAAAGGGGAAGGGACCGCCTACCACGGCATGGGGATCCCGACCTTGGGCGAGCAGCGCCGTCTCGCGGGGCAGGCTCCTGAGATGGGGGGACGTGACGTGGCGCCCGAGGCAGAGCTCAAGCTCGAGGAGGACGCCTGGGTGGTCGAGGAAAGGGGCGACGACGGCTTTCCCCATGGCGGCGTCTTCACCTACGTTGCAGGTGACGTGCAGCTTCAGCTGCTGCGGCGTCGCGTGGGACAAGATGTGCCTGGCGGCCGACTGCCAATCAAGGATCAGGTGCCAGCTTAGAGGACGACGGTACTTGTAGATGTCCGCGGCGTGCAGGTTGACGTAGAGATCCCGCAGCTTAGAGCATAGATGGGGTGACAGGGAGCGCAGCTTTGCGAGGTTGTCGTCGGTCTCGTCGTCGTAGGGGACGTATATGGTGTTGTGCTGAAAGACGAGGCCCAGCACCTCCTCCTTGACCTGCTGGCAGACCTTCTGGAGCTCTACCGTCTCCTCGGCGCCGTCGTTCCATTCCCCGTATTTGATGGTCTTACCGGTGATGACGCCGGCGCGTAGGTAGATGCGTTCCCTGATGGAGAGCGGGAGACGGAGGAAGGTGTCGGCGTGGTTGCATTCCACGGCGAGGTACTGACATGGACATGTTTGACGCATCTCGAGAGGTTTCACTTTCTCAACGGTCGATGGGGAAAATAACTATAATTTTGGGGTGATGTGAATTTTTTTCGCCATGTGATGATGATGATGATGGTGGTGGTGGTGGTGGTGATGTACTTGTAGAGCCGGTGTGGATGAGGCGTCTGCGAACCACGGGATTTTGACAGGGGCGCATACCGCCCATAAATGATAACCCTGCCTCTCTGTCTTGATTGGCCTAGTCTTTCTTTTCCCCCAGCGCCATTTGAGACCGGAAAATGGGGAAATCGAAGGTGAAAGGGAATCTCGAACGTTGCCCCAGCTTTCTGATGGATATAAGACGTCAATGACGAGCTTGGGAGTAGTTTCCTTGGGGACGATATATAGGCTCAGGTTATAACATATATCCTTGTAGGATATCCCTCCTCTTGCAATTTTTTATCATCTTTTTCAGAATTAATCATCCTTGTTTCCTCCGCAGTAACACTGTCGAGGTTGACCAGCCTGTAGTGGTTTTCCAATCATATTAACGGCTGATGGGCTGGGCCGGTGGTGTGCACGGCGTTTGCTCATCTGCTGTTGGCATGCAGGATCTGGGCAATCTTCGTGCAAGTAAGTAGTCCTGTTTGATTATTAGTGTTGATCGGGTAATGTACAAATGCCAGTCAATAAATGATCTGTTTCGGAAAGAGATCCTAGGTGTAAACAAGGTTCCGAGGAACAATGCCAACCCGTCTACACACACCTGCGCTTACAAAACACCCACGCCCACATGCAGAACACACGCACACACTTCCTACCACTCTCCCCTCACCATGGCTCCCACTGGGGCATCTAAATCATACCCGGCGGCGTGCTGCCCCTGCTCTGCATCTGCGCACTCAAAACACCCTCGGCCGGAAGCTCTGCCGCCTGACGTGGAGCGATGGCCGCCTCGAGGGCGCTTGAGCTCTGGCCTCTACTCTTGGCGGCGGCGGCAGCAGCAGCATCTAGTTCTGCGATTCTGTGCTGCTTTCTGCGGCGGCGGCGGCGGAGGAAGAAGTACCAAGCTCCGAGGGCGAGGCTGGCCAGCGCTAGAAGGCCCCCTATTGCGCCTCCGATGATGGCGCCCGTGTTCGGTTTGCTGTTTTTATCTCTGCGGCGTCCGGTGAATATTTCCTCAACGTCCTCTGATGACCATTCTACGTTATCCAATGCCCTGAACATGTTAGTTTTATCTGTAAGTTGAAAAAGGGGAAAAGGGGGGGAAGACAAAAAGAAAAGACATACCCATCATTATACCAACCCTTGACATCATCTCGAGAATCATAATCAGCCCCCCCGGCATCATACCTGTCGCTCCAAGCCCAGTCCACCATGTCAAACAGGCCGAGGCCCTGCGGGAACTGATCCTCCGTCACCCACATATGCCCGATGTCGCCGCCGACGGACAGCATCTGACGGCCACCGACGACGACGCAAACGTGGTCGGCCCGGCGGATGTCCTCGTCGACCTCGATCTGCGCCCAGTGGAACAGGGGGAGGCTGAGGACGAACAAGTCTCCGTAATAGTTGCCGCGCAAGGTACCTCCATAGAGAAATCTATGTCATGGGTCAACATATTTATAATCGTACAGCTCAAAAAGAGAAAAAAAGAAAAAGAAAGGGGAAAAAAGTAAGGCTTAAACTTACATCTCGTACGTTCCATTCTTTGACTCGACGCCCACGGTGCAAAAGTCCAACCGCTTCGTAGGTGAGATCCCGGTTGCTCTTTGCCGATGCCACTCCAGCGTGACGGGATCGAAAAAGGTAATGTTGTCAAAGTCGACCAGCCCCGCGGGACCACCTTCGGGGTTCGCCTTTACCGGATCGTTGACGCCCCCGAGAACGAGGACGATGCCGTTTGGCCCAAACGTTGGCACGTACTCGAGGTTGCCCCCCGTCAAGGTCCCCCACGTCGAGTATTCGCCCGCCGTCGAGTGGTTCGCCCAGGTCCGGTTGGACATGTCGTAGGAGAGCATCCCCGGCACGGGCTGGATCTCGGGGTAAGGACGGGTCCAGAAGTTGCCGTAGCCCCCGGCCCAGAACCCCGTTACCCCCGCCTGCGTGTACGCCCCGTTGGCGCTCTGCACCATCTCCCTGAACTTTGTGGTGTTGGACGACTCCTGCTTGGACCACCGGCCGCTGCCCGAGCCGTCGGCGTCGAACCGCCAGAGCGCCGGGTCCTCCCCGCCGTGGCCGTACGGATCCTGCCCGAAGAAGACGTAAAAGGCGTCATCTACGTGGTCCTTCCAGAGGCCGCCTCTGGCTCGAGACGGGAAGGGTCTGGAGATTTCCCGTATATCGACGTCTGAGCTTTTCCATGATTTCGACAAGTCGATGGAAAGTGTCGAGTTTACTGTTGCCCGGTTGTGAGTTTCTCAGTTGCAATATTGCAGTACAGAAAAAGAGAAAAGAAGAAAAAAAAACAGAAAAAGAAAAAGGGGGTTATCGGCGAAACCTATTGACTCACCTGCATTGGCAAGACGGAAGAGGCCCGTTATATTTCCATCTGACGGATTCTCAGATATATCGCCGCCATCGAGATAGATAAAATCCCCAGTCACGACAGCTATGGCTAGTCAGCTGCAGGCTCGATTCTGTGCCAATTGAAAGCGGTCTCGCAATACCTGTTCCACCAGCCCTGCGCAGGAAAAATTCGCTCGACGGCGTATCCGATAAGGCCGTGACGCGTTTGACAAGAAGGGTACCTATCGTAGTAACATTCACTAGTATGTGAATCAAAACGTTGAAAGCCCTCATCGCGAGTCTGGGTACTGTTAAAATGGTTAAAATTTCATGTAAACAGACTGCGTATAATGAATCCTCGGGAGCATTGACTCGGTCCACAATGACCTGAAAGAAAGTCTGCCAGATAAAAGGGTAAAAAGGTAGAGAGAGAGGAACCTCTTGGCAACACGGCGGTTGTACGGGCGAGCCGACAGAAAAAAAGCCCCCATGGTTCATCTGTAAGCCGAATGTGCAGTTTCCTCGAGGTCGCCTACACCGAACCTTGCATCTCAAAGAATGACCCTTTTCGTCTCCCCGACTTTTTCCCCAAAGAACCCCACTGCAGACGAACAAACAATAATGCTGGCCAGTGAAATCCGTCCCACTGGTCTGGTCACACCCTCCAACTTGGCGTCTCAAGCCCATGCCGCACCGTATTGTGAAATTAGTATATGCAGCTTACCGTGATACAACGCTGGCTCTAATTAGGTGCTATAACCAGCGCCCACCCACAGTCATTCGCTTTTTCCTCCGGACTCTTAACGCCGTGCGGAAATCGTGCGACCTAACATGCCAGGGACCAACGGTTGGCCATCACGGCGACTTTTGCAAATAGCACTCGGCGCTTCCGTTCGGAAAGTCCAAATAAGGGGGATAAAAGTTGCCTAGAGCAAGCCTAGGCCGTCAACGATGAGAAGATTGCCGCGATCCGTCTAGATATCTAGAGCCCTTGTCCGAGTAGTACTAAAAGGAGATTAACATTTTCAAACCTGCCTAATCTGTGTATGGCCTGTCCATATACTTGGATTGTAATGATTTGAAATATCCAGCTTCTCTTGATAGTGATGGGCTTCCATGGGAAGGGGTCACAAACGCGTTGCATCCAGGTTGACGTGGTTATGAAAGGGGGAAAAGGCGCTTTATACGGATGCGTGCGCCAAGGGGAGGAGACCTCCACCATCGGCATAGGCATGATAGAGGAGAAAATTATACCAGATCTGGCCAAGTCTGTCTCAGTATTGTAACATCGTTTTGCCCTTTGAGCTTTGTCGATCCACTTCCGAGTTGCTTGGCCATTCCGATTGAGGCCACATTGAGCGTAAGACGACAAAATTATACTCTCACCGGATCAAGAATCTCTTCCCTCGGTGAAATTACACGAGGAAACGAGTAACATATTGGGGAAAAATGCCGTGGGCCCTTTTAGTTTGATGCATGTCGTTCTGGCGGCTGACGGTAAACTTGGGGCTGAGACTAAGAGGCGACAATGAAGGCGCAACGTCGAGGCAATGAGAATGATTGGATCGTAGTATCGGTCAAGAGCGAATATAGAAAGATGGGTCTGTTCAAAGCTGTCAATATGCTGTACCCCGCTAGCCAGGCTTCAAGGATGGAAACACAATGAATTGTGGAGGTTTATACATTCGCAAGTCCGACCCGACACCAATCCAATTTTCAGCCTCTGATAACCAAAGGGCTTGGATAGATTCCGCATCTTCGCTGTCGGCTTCTCACTTACGTATCGTTTTGAGCCCCTGTCTCTCAAGTACGAACTAGCAGAAGCTTAAGTCTCTGTCCGAGGGTCGTATTTTGTTTCGCTCTCTACTGTTGGAGTCTATTCTTCATGAATCGGAAGGTGCTGATCGAAATGAAGCTTTGGCAGTATAGGTGAGTGCTGCTTTGGGTGCTGCGTAGGGGATTCTTCAGAGTAGGTTGTCTTGCTAAATTTGTGAGATGGAACCGCGAGCATTGGGAACCTGTGACATCTATTACTACTTTTAGAGTTTGGATTGGGAGGCTTCGTGTTGCACGAGATACCAAAAGGTCAGCCGATTTTGGAGCTCATTGCCGTATTTAAGTCGAGAAGAGTGGGGAGTGGCTCCTTCTAATTGCTATGATCACAAGGTCAAAAAGGAAGGAGTCCCTGCCTATAGCAGCAGTAGCAGCAGCAGTAGCAGCAATAGAGGAAGGCGGCAACAGCAAAGGAAGGTGGCAGCGGCAAAGGAAGGTGAAGGCAGCCTCGAGCAGAACAATTCCTCTGGTAGCAGCTTTGCGAACCCTTTGCTTACTACAAAGCACGTTGGCAACGGAGCTTCACATTCCACACAGCGCTTCGACATTACTCTCCGTTTCCCCAACTTTTATTGGATACACACGATGCTGGCGCAGCTCTGGGGACACTATCCTCCAAGGAGGACCTTGAATCATCCAGTCCTACTGGTAGAATGCATCATATGTACGTAAAGGTAACGATGAGCCTGGATGTGAAGAAGTCGTCAACTAGACTTGGGGAAGAAAAAGTGTATCCCCCGTGTCACGGGATGTGGACCTTGCCCTACACTGCTCGATTATTCGTTGATCAGGTATACCGCTATGCAAGAATTACTCAGTGACACTAAGAGGTATTTCGGCCCCCCGCGGCAGCAGGAATGTCACTAGACTCAGGACCCGTAATGGGAGGAGAAGGCATCTCTTATTTGTTGAAATCTTAGTAGAATCTGTCCTGTAGGTCTCTCTTCGTTTGCTAGTCTGCATGAGAATTCTGACTTGATCGTCTACGGCACAGACACGATGATTCCAGACCTCGATGAATGTGATCAACGTTCAGACACCTATGAAAGAGCAGAGAGCATCATATCTCCGTAGGCTTGGTTTAAGTATAATATATGCGTCGACAGGTGGACAAACGAATATCTAGCAATCCTTTACTTTACCCTGACTCTGCACTTTGAGCAGGATTGCTGAAGCAGCTCTGATATATGCAATGCTCCGCGTCACACATGACAGGCAGCTGCTTTCACTCTGGTAGATCTTACCCAAGAAGTCCTGCATCCCTCGCCAACGTCGAGGAGAGTGAATTAGGCACTAATGAAGACAAAGCGGGTTCTACAATGGCTTGGCCAAGCTGTAACGTCACGTCAAACCGCCACGCAATTCATCTCATGTAACGACCAGTAAACCTTTGATTGAGTGAGGGGTAACAAAACATCATGTTCAGTGTGCAAATCGCGTTGCGTCACACAACCTGACACTAAAAAGATGCAGGCTCGCTCATAACCAATAAGGCCAACTGATCGTCACAGTGACCATCTTCAATTCATCCCAACTTTGCGCCCTTCTTACTTAATAACACAGGCCCGATGCGGGGACTGGCTGCTTCCATCATTGGGCAGCATTCAAGACTGCTCCCAGGTCAGCGACAGCCTCTCCTTGCTGACCTCGTATTCCCGCAGCATATCCAGCGCCGACTTGACGTCCGCGGTCTGCACGATGATGTTGGCGTTCTGTTCCGAGAGGAACCCCGACTTGACTGCGTGCCTCATCCAGTCCAGGATGCCGTCCCAGTAGCCGTCGACGTTGAGCAGCACCACGCCCGCGCCGTGTATGCCGAGCTGGTTCCACGTAGTCATCTCCATGAGCTCCTCTAGGGTGCCGAACCCGCCTGGAAGCGCGATGAAGCCCGAGCCGGGCCCCCCCTCGAAGACCTTTGTCGCCATGAGGCGCTTGCGCGCGTGCATGTCCGGCACGATGATGATTCTGCCAAACGAGTGCGAGCCGCCGTCCTTGGTTTCTCTCTCGACCTTTCTGGAGCCCAGGCCTGATGAGCCATCTTTGTTGTGGCCCTTTTCGATGTTCATCAGGGCCTGGGGGATGATGCCCAGGACTGAATCGTAGCCCGCGAGGGACACGAGGGTGTGAGCCAGCTCGCCCATGAGACCGACGGTCCCACCGCCGTAGACCAGCTGCACGTTTTTCTCGTGAAACTCTTTCGCCAGCTGTCGGGCTGCCTCCAGGTAGACGTTGTCGAAGCCTCCGGCTGCGCCGCAGCTGATGGACAAATAAGCAATGATTTTCAAAGTGTGTGAGTGGGTTGCCCGCAACTTACAAGACGCAGACTACAGGTCGCTTGGTATCGGATGCGTTCGACGGTGACATTTCTGCGATGGTTTTGTAGTTATTGCTTTGTTTTTTTCCCCTCGATCGCGCAAGTCCGGATGGGTGGAGGGAATGTCAAATTGATAGATGACTTTGCCCAAAAGGTTCGAGATGCAAACTCTAAAACCAGTCAGTTCTCGCCAAGTGTCGCAGGTTGCAGACAAGACAAGCGTTGATTGAGCGAGGAAAGAGAGTTTTTAAACAAGGTCCCGACGGTCCTGGCTAGAATTCAATAAGAAGAGCCTGTCACACGTCTGCCTAGAAAATGATGACTATAGTTGGCAGCACAAGAATTGAGTGTGCCTAATTTCCAGTCAACGATAATGACCTGATTCATCTGCCTAATCACCAGCCAACGAAAAGAAATCGGAAAGCATTTTCTGAGAGACGCAAATCCAATCATGTGTCTTAGCCTGCAGGACCTGGGATTTGCGGGGAGGGGAAACCTTGCGGTAAACCCGCGCCTCTGATTTGCTGTAAGCAGCATCCAGTTGGGGAATTCAACGTTCTTGTACTACTGGCCACCTATGCCACTTGCGGATCAAGCCAAGGACAAGCTTTGTTTATAGCCGTTGAACGTTTGAAACATCTCTGGGGAGCGTTAGCTGATTGCTGATTACGCCGTAAGCTGTGCTTCAACCGCTGGGTTAGCTCCCCAACCGTCAACAACGTCCTTTAATGTTGCCCTGAGGTCGGCCTTTCTATTCTCGCTACACCAGCTCCCGGCAATGGCATTTTCCGTAATGGTCACCCATTCGTCCACCGTCAAGTCAAAGCCTTCTTGCACCGCGCAGAAGCTACGCAGAATATCTCCACCCTGATACCCAGGGTCATCGCTGTTGAGACTGAACATGACACCGGCGTCGAGGAATCGTCTGATGGGCAGGTCCTCAATCTTTTCGATGCCTCGCAGCACGAGGTTGCTCCAGGGACACAGGGTGAGCATGATGCGATCCCGGGCCAGCTGCTCGACCAGCTCGTCGTCCTCGGCTGCGCGTCGCCCGTGATCGACCCGCGTTATCCCCAGCTGGGAGATGCCGTCGCGCACGTAAGCCGCAGGCCCCTCTTCCCCACAGTGAGCCGTCAGCCTGTTGATGTTGGCCTTCTTGGCGGCATCGTAGACCGGGGCGAACAATGAGGGGTGCATGCCAACCTCGGTGCTCGACATGCCAAAGCCAAGCAGCGTGCCATCCTCAAAGTGGCCGGCTTTGACCATCTCGTCAAGCATGCTCAACGCTGATGAAACGGGGAGGTGTCGCACGAGACAGGGGATGAATTCCACCGTCAGGTTCTCAAAGACCTCCATCGCCCGCTGCCGGCCTCTGTTCATTCCCGCAATCACGGTTTCGTACGAGACGCCGCGGTCCATGTGCACCTGCGGGTCGAAGAATATCTCCGTATGGCGCACGCCTAGCCCGTGCGCCTTTTCCAAGTGGTCGTAGGTCAAGAGCTCAAAGTCGGACTCGGTGTTGAGGACCGAGAACCCGATGAAGAAGTAGTGCAGGAAATCGTCGAGGTTCTTCCAGTCGTCGTACCGCGCTGCTAGGCTCTCTGGCGACTTGAAGGCTGGGTCATCCTGGGGCAAGGTGACGGAGTGTTTGGCCGCCAGCTTGAACAACAAGTCGGCGCTCATCGTGCCCTCGATATGAACATGGTGCTCACATTTCGGCAAGCTGACCAGAAACTGGTGCAGGGGTGAATTGCACATGGTGATGATCCTTTACCTGCGAACGACTGTAAACGACTGTAAGATTCTAGAAGGCTCCCACCTCCTTGACCAAAACCTGCACAAGAATGTGTCGTGTCAAAGTCTCCTCTAATATTTCGCTCCCCAGGCATGCTAGCAGCAACGCACTGGTTAACAAAACGGCCATCTCCGCAAGCCATCTTCGCCCGTCTCCGATGCGCAGAGCAGAACTTACTGAGAATTAAGTGTTATCTTTCAGTAGGCAGTTGAGGCCCTGTGGGTTTTCAAGGGACATTTATGATTTGCTCCTGAAGCTGCAGTGACGTCGTCGTGTTTCAGCGAGTTGAGTCATTCGCCAACGACCCCACTAATTAACCCAAGGAAAAATACTCCGTAGCCTGTGGGCAATGCTGTGGCAGTTAGACTGCGGAGTAATTTGAATTTGAAAAAAAAAAAAAGCCCCAAAATTCACATTCCCGCAATAGTTGATAGGTAGTTATCGTTTATTAGGCCACTGAGTCTTAATCTCAGATTGCATCTCTGGCTACCTCAAGCTTTTGACATCTGACATACACCATGGTATATTTCCAACGCACAATTATTGCTCGTTGCGTATCGTCGCCCTTCATCTTCTCAATTTCCTCAATCATCGGCTTTGATTTGTTGCCCACTTCCTGCAATTAATAATCAATACCCTAGAGTAAGTACTAGAAACTAGATTGCAACACTACCATGCACCGTACATGACTTGAAGCTTTGAGGGATATCTGAAGTGATTACGGTGGTTTAAAATGAGTGTCTAGCGGTGCTCTGATACCCAGTAAAATGTTGAAGTCGCAGGTTTTGAAATTGCTGGTTGTTCAACAAAGTCAGCGAGAGTAGGTCAAACTTCAAATCAGTGGCATGTGATGCAAGTTAGTCCAGGTAGTGTGCTGGCTCATCTCTACCCTAAGAAGCGTTCTAATGAGCACGCCAAGCAAGGCAACGCCTCCAAGTTGCAGGTCGGGTTGTGAAAACTCTCGATGAAGCTGTTGGTGATGCTGGTAGACGCCGAGTTGCACAGTATAATTCCACCTGGGGAAAAAAGCACAAGCCACATGCGTCAAGTGGGGGTCTAGGGCCCGAGACGTAATAAATCTTCCGAAGTTTCCCCTTTTAGGTATGAGGCTGAGGTGGCTGGGTGGGGAAGCCGCTACAGGGGTCGACGTAAGCTTAAGCTCTCTGAGTGGTCACCGCACCAACGGCAAAGCAGAAGCTGCGGGAAGCTAGAGCTTGCTGACAGAAACGTTCCCTGTCGGGACTCGTCACAACCCCGAGGGGACATTGAACTCGTCTGATAATTTTTCCAACCCTCGTTTTCCCTTTCCCTCCCCCCTGGCCCTGGCCATTGATCCCCCAGTCAATGCAACATAGCGTGGTATTTGTCACCACCAGTCACTCTTTCGTCTGATTTTTCCTTCGTAAATTCGTTCAGAGATACCCCCCCCCCCCCCCCCCCCCCCCTCCCCTTCCTCCCCCCCCTCCTTCCTTCCTCCCTCTCTCTCCTTCTACCCCTCCTCTTTCCCC
>PXOB01000013.1:0-70177 GCA_003012115.1 Trichothecium sympodiale | reverse complement strand
GGGGTTATTAACTAATTAGAGGTAATAAAAAATAGCTTATAGTAATTTAAGAAGACTTAAAAAAGATATAATTAAGCAGGGAAAATAAGGATTCTTAATATAATTAAATATATCTTTTAATAATAAGTATAGCTACCTTATACTTAAATAATAGTTTTAATCTAATAAAGTATAAAGTAAATTAATTTTAATAAAAATTCTTTTAATATAATTACTTAAGTATTTTTAATAGTCTTATAAAAATAAGAGTTTATTAGCTTAGCTTAATAAGCTTTTATAATTTATTTCTTTATTTATAATTAAATATATTTAATAAGATTAAGATTATAGCTATAAGTAAGCTATATAATAAAAAAAGTATTTTTAAATATATTATTAATAATAATAATAATTACTTTTACTTTATAAAAAAGTATATTATCTTATTAAATAATAAAGTCTTTATTTTCTATTTAAAACTACTTTAATAAAAGTAAAATTCGCTTATAATAAGTATATAAAGTAATCTTACTTTATTTTTTATTTTAAACTATAAATATATCTTCTTTTACTTTAATAAAAATAGCTTAAAATATCTATCTATTAGCTTATATTTAAGGTTTAATAAAATTACTTACTTACTCCTTTATAAAGAAATATTATATTAGAATAATAGCAATAGCTTCTTGCCTTAAGTAAGAAGCCTAGCTAGTATAAACTAATATTAATTTAATTAATTATATAATATAAGGTATAATTTATATAAATAAGGGTTTATTTACTTTATTACCCTTTAAATTAAACTTCTTCCTTTAAAGGGTAATTTATATATTTAGCTTAGATTTCTTTTTCTTCTATATATTTAAATAAGACTTTTACTTACCTTATATTAAGCTTAAACCTTAAGCTATAATAAGTAATATATATAGTTATATAATTAAGCTATCTTATATTAATTAGTAATTATATAGTATTAATTATATAGTAATTATAAATTAATAAAGATAAAAAAATAAATATATATTTTATAAAACTAAATTACTTATATTAAATCCTTTAAGACTTATTACTATTATAATATATTAAAAAAAAGAATTAAATCTTTAATTTATATAGTAATTTAAAAGCTTTATATAAAGACTACTTATAAAGCTTATATAAAGGTCTTTTAACCTTAATATAAAAAAATAATATAATTATATATAATTATCTACCCTTATTAAATAATTAATTAAATCTTAAGCTAATTAATTACTTTTTATAATAACTTTATATTTCTTCCTTAAGCTTAAGCTAGATGATTAATTTTCTAAATTTATAAATAGCTTCTTTAATATTTTAATTAAAGCTTTTAAATAAATATAAGCTTTATTATTTAAATAAGCTTAAGCTTTATTATCTTAATAATTATAAGCTTTTTATAAATAGCTTAAAACTCTCTTCCTTTAAAAAGATATTATATATAAAAAAGCTACTTAAAGAAATAATATTAACTTTAATTATTAAAAAAAAATATATTTTATTTCTTTTATAAAATAATAAAATTAACTTTAGCTAAAAGCTAAATAATTAAAAGATTATTATATATATTATAAAATATATATATAAATACTATACTATACTATAATATAAAAAGTAATATTTTTTAAATAAGTTCTATAGTAATTTCTTTAATTAAATAAGTAATTATTTTAATAATATTATAAAGTCTTTTAAAAAAGAATTAATAGCTTTATTAAAAGAAAAAGAAATTTAATTTAAATATTTAATATCTTTTATATAAAAAGAATAATTAAAAGAAATAAAAATAAAAAATAAAAATAAAAAAAAGCTAAATTAATATTACTTTTTATTTCCTTAAGTTAATTACTATTATTACTTTCTTTTACTAACCCTTTTAAAACTTTAAAATTAAATAAAAATATTTAAATATAAGCTTATACTTTATATTAATTTTCTTAATTACTATTAATTTATTAATCTATCTTCCTTTAATAAAGTATATATAATAAATTAAATAAATAATAAGATTAGAATATTTAGTTTTAATCTTAAAGACTATAAGACTACCCTAGGTTATATATTTATAAAATAAATACTTATTAAAGCTAAACTTTAGTATTAAAAAATTAAAATAATTCCTATATTTCCTAAAGCTTTATAATACCTGAAAAAAGTCGAGTACTTTGTAGCAAGCTCTATTTTTTTACTAGGCCTCCTTTAGTTTTACGTTAACAATATTTAGAAGTGTAAATAGTAAATATGCCTTTTTAGGTTTATTAAGAAGTACTGCTTAATTAATTAGCTATAAATTAGTTTAAGTTTAGTGTTATTAATTATTATATTAATTACAAATAGCTTGAATTTAAATATTAATATATAATTCCAAAAAATAGCATGATTAGCTATTCCTTTATTAGGAATATTAATTATATTTTTATAGGTACTGTTATAGAGACTAATAGAGCTCCTTTTAATTTAGCAGAAGCTGAATCTGAATTAGTTAGTAATTATAAAATTATTAAAATAAATAAATATATAATATTTATTAAGATTTAAAATAAGAAAAATAATTATACTAATTATTTATATAATTTATAAAAAGAATATATATATATATTTATATATATATATATATATATATAACTTTCTTAAGATTAAAAAAAGCTAATAGTATATAGTTTTTCTTAAGATTTTAAGTAATAATACTTAATTATACTATAATAATTATATTAATCTTTATTTATAATAAGATTAAATTTATAATATATTTAATAAGTATTTTAATAATTACTTAAAGTATAATATATATAAAGAAAAGTAAAATAATATTAATTTTTAATTTATATAATATAAATAGCTTAATTAAAATAAGATTTAAATTTTAAATAAATTAATTAAGTAATTTAAGCTTTTATAAAAACTTTTTAAAAGAAATTATTAATTTAATAAAATAATTTATAATACTTCTTATTATATATATAAATTAATCCCTAAGCTTATATATATATAAATATTAAATAATAATTTATTTTAAATATATTAGAAAGACTTTTATTTTATTTTAAACTATATTAAAAGTATTAAAAATAATTATTAATATAAATAAAAAAATATATAAAATACTTACTATATTAATTAAAAGTATAATTCTAATTCTTAAAATAATTTACTTAATAATTATTTTAAATAGTTTAAATTCTTTTCTTATATATAATAATTTAAAAAGCTAAATACTTAAGCTACTTAAAAGAAATACTTTGTCTATAAGAAAGAAAATTACTAATTAATTAAATATATACCTTAAGAATAATAATAAGCTAGAAATTAATATTTAATTAAAAATACTATATTTAATTTAAAAACCCTTTATAAATAAAAAATAAAAAACTTATTTCTTATAGTATAAAAAAAAATAAAAAAGAAAATAATTTAAACTAATTAAATAATAAAGATAATAATTAAAATTAAAATATTAATAAAAAAGCTATTATATTCTTTACTAATACTAACTTTATTTATTATATAATAAATAAAGATATTTATTAAATAAATAAAATTACCCTAGCTTTTTAATTTATATTTAATAATTAATATTATATAAATTATTAAGATAAACTCTAGGATATAAATACTTTAGCTTTTTTAATAATTAATAAGCTATAGCTTAAAGTATATATATAAGAGAATCCTTATATAAAGATTAATTAAATTACTAATTCTATATATATTTATTTTAATAATAATAAAATTATTAAATTAATAAGCTTAGTATATATTAATAGCCTTTTAAGGAAGGTTATATATTATATCCTTAATATATAAACTCCTTTCTTCTTCTTATTATAAAATATTAATTAATTAAAAATATACTTTAATAATATATAAGATATAATTATAAAAGTAAATAATATAATTATCCTTATTATTTATAAATAAAAGTATCTTTTTTTTAATATAAATATATAAAAAAGCATTATATATTTTATTAAAGTTAAACTATAGTATTTATATTAATAATTTAATTATCTTTATATAGAAACATTATATAAGATATTCTATAATATAAGCTATAAAATAAATAAAAAACCTTTTATAAAATTAAGAAATTTTATTATTACTATTAAATATATAATTAAATATTAGAAAAGTTTAAATTCTTAATTAAAAATAATTACTAATTTAATTATAAAATAATAATAAATATTATATATATTAATAAATATAATATACTTTATATTATTAATTTAATACTATCTTTTTAAATAATTACTTTTTAAAAGTTAATCTTTACTTATAATATTTAAAATATATTATATAATTACTAGATTAATATATTTTATATATAAAGAATTCTATAACTATATATAAATTACTATAGTCTTATTTAAGGAAATATTAATTAAAGTATATTAAATTATTAATAAAATTAAATATACTTATTTATTATTAAAAAGAATATTTAATATTATTTAAGCTAGGATTAAAAATATAATAAATAAAGAAACTATCCTTTAAATAGCTATAAAAGCTTTAAATGATATAATTAATTCAAATAGTTTTATATTAACTTTTTTAATATTTAATATATATTTAAAAACTATAAATAATTTAATTCCTTTATTAATTATCTTTAAATATATAGAAATAATCTATAAAGTAATAAAGGAATTTTAAGAAATTTATATAAAAAAGAATATCTATTATATAATTAATATTTAAAATAAGCTAAGTATAGATAAAATATTTATATTACCTTTTTAAAGTAAAGTATTAATTTAATATAAAAAGAAAAGCTAGTAAAGTTTATATAAAATTTAAGTAATTTAAAATATAAATATTATTATTAATATAATTAATAATTTAATTAAGTTTAAATATATATAAATTAAACTATACTAGTATAAAGAATAAGTTTAATATAATAATTAAAATAAAAACTATTAGTTTTAAAAGCTTTTTTTTAAAGTTATAATTAAATAACTATAGCTAAAATACTATAAATAACTTTAAAAATTATAATATAAATTAATATATTATTCTTTATATAAAAAAGAAAAAATAATTATAAACTTATAAGAATGCTTTAAGAAGATAATATAATTATTATACTTAGTAATTTCTTTAAAAAGTCTAATACTTATAAAATTAGTAATTTATTTATTTAAAATATATTTAAATCTATATATTATAATTTAAATATATATAATAATTAATATATTTTTAAAATTAAGCTTATATAAAAAGTTAAAAGAAAGATAATTAAATTATATAAAAAGTTAAAAGTAATTATATAAAAATATAGAAATAAAAAAAGTTTATTTTAATATAATCTTTAATTATTTAATATATAAGCTAGTAATTTATCTTAGCTTTAAGATTAATATTAATTTATAGCTTTAATACTTAAAGTAAATTATAAGATATTACTTAAATATATATATAGTCTAGTAATTAACTATCTTATACTATTTATACTTACTTATTAAAAGAAATAAAATAAAATACCCTAAAGGTATAATCCTATTGAGTTAGATAGAAAAAAACATACCCTTTAATACTAAGTTAATAAGTAATTAAGTAATAAATTAAATAAGTATTATACTAAATAAAGACTTAATATAATAAGGAATAACTATAAAAGATATCTTAATAATTATAAGTTTATCTAAGTTAGTTTTTTAAGCTATTAGATAGAGCTTTAATTAATTAAATACTTAATATAATTTATAGTATTCTAAAGGAATAACTACTATAGTAAAAAGCTAACTTTATATATATAATATATATTAAAATAATAAGTTTAAAAAATATTTAAATTAAAAAAGTATAATTTTTTTTTATTTTAAAAAAGACTATAATTATTATTTTTATATTAAGTAATTAATTAATTAATTAATTACCTATAGGTAGTTCCCTTTTCTATAATATATTTCTTTATATTATAATAGCTATCTTTATATTAGGAAATAATATATAATAATTTTATTTACTTCCCTTTTCTTTAATAAAATATTTAAGCTATCTTATTAATTAAATATTTAATTATTACCTCTCCCTCTTAATTACTTTCTCTACTTTATTTAATCCCTATTAGTATATTACATTTAATTATTTAATTATAGCTTCTAAAATATATATTTAATTTATTAAAATTATAAAGCTATATAAAGGTATATTTATATATATCCTATAAGCTTATTATCTTATAGGGGGAAAGTAAATTAATTCATTTATTATTTTCTTTTTAATAATTTAAATAATTATAAGATTATTATTATTATTACTATACTATTTTTAAAGTCTTTTTTTATATACTTATTTTTAATATATATTATTTATTATTTTAAGCTAATTATAATATAATATAAGCTTAAATAAAGCCTATCCCTAACTATAGTATAATATTTTCTATTTTTTAATAATTCTTTATAGCTTAATTAAAATCTTTTTTAATTAATCTTACTTACTAGTAATTAATTAATTAATATTAAAAATCTAAAAGCTAAGCTAAAGTATATAGAAAATAATCTATTCTTTATTATTATAAATAATTAAATAAGTAATAAATTAAGCTATTTAAGGGTATTAATAAAAGTTAAAAGAATACTTAAGATAATTAAAATTATAAAGCTTAATATAGCTTTTTAAAATAACCTTTCCTTTTTTTTATCTTTTACTATATCTTTAAAGTTTTTTTTAATAAACTTAATAATTCTTTAATTATAAAGCTTTTATAGTATTACTAAAGTAAATTTATTTATAAAGTTTTATAATTATTCTTTAATCTTATTTTAAATATTAAAAGTTTTTAATATTATTAAAGTTTTTATTTATTTAATAATTTACTTATTATTAATTAAAGAAAGTAATAGCTTATATTTAAAAAGTAATTAATTAAATACTTACTAGTTTTTAATATATTAATAATCTTATATAAATATATATAGGGATTTTTATTAAAATAAATAATAGTAAAGGTTATATAGCTAACTTCCTTAAAGCTTTAATATAATACTTCCTTTATTTATTCTTAATATATATTTAGTAAATAGTATTAATAATATAAGTATATAAATATAAAGTATAAATTAAAAGATTATTACTAATCCTATAGATAAGTCTTTATTAAGTATTATAGCTTAAGATATCTTTATTTTATATTTTAATTAAATATATATAGTATTTTCTAATAAAACCTTTTCTAATTAAGTCTTTATAGACTATAGTTTCTCCTAATTAGCTATTAACTATTTATTTTATTTAATTTAATAAGTATTTCCTTTAATTATTATTATTATATTAATTAATCTTATTTAAATCCGATTAGCTTTATTATTTTTTATAAATAGCTTTTCTTTTACTAAAGGTATATTATTAATCTATAAGCTCTATTAATAAATTAAAATATAAATATATAATAAAAACTTTCTTAAGTATATTAAAATAATAGCTTTAAAGGTGTTAGTAATATTCTTTATATTATCTTAATTCTTATAATAATATTAATCCTAATAGTATAATTCGAAATTATATAATAATATCTTTACTTCCTTAAATCTTAAAATACTAATTATTATAATTTAAATAACTTAAGGCTTAATTAATTAATTATATAATATATTTATATAACCTTATAGTTACAAAAATAATATATATAAGTATAAATAATTATGTTTTTAATTACTAGCTTAAGTTATAATAAAAAAAGTAATTACTTAAAACTTATATAGTATATAGAATTACTTTTAGAAATTCTTTTAGAATATTATAGTATATTATATATTATCTAGCTTAATTATCTTATAAGTATTAAAAATAATAATAACTTTAATTATTTAAGGAAGATTATATTAATAAAATATATATTAATATATAAAAAGCTAGTAATATAGTACTTACTATAAATTATTACTTAAACCTTAAGTATTTATTAATTTTTAATTATAATATACTAAAGGCTTTTAGCTTAATTCTTAATCTTTATTATATTAAAACTATCTTTAATTTTATTTTCTTAATTAAAATTAATATTAAATACTTTAAGTAAAGTAATTATTATATTTTCTAAACTATACTATAAATAATTTATTAAAAGATTAAGTAATTAATTACTTAACTATTTATTTACTAAATCTAAATTAGCTATAATTATAAAGAAATAACTTAAATTTATTATATATATATTATATTGTATTAAAAACTTTTATATTATTATTTTATATAGCTTAATATCTTTTTAACTTTAGTTTTTT
The DNA here is from genome assembly GCA_003012115.1 of Trichothecium sympodiale. Classification (NCBI taxonomy): domain Eukaryota; kingdom Fungi; phylum Ascomycota; class Sordariomycetes; order Hypocreales; genus Trichothecium; species Trichothecium sympodiale. Next base: position 61,943 of record PXOB01000013.1, on the reverse strand, counting down.
TAACAATTAAATTATTTTAAAATTAATTATAATTATATATATATAAGCTATAGGATCTTATATCTTACCTTACTTATTTAGTTTTATTAAAAAGTCTTTTTTAAAATATATAGTAATAAATTATAGCTATATTAATATAATCTCTTTAATTAATATAATATTCTTTTTTTCTTTTTAATAAAAAGCTTATTATCTATTAATAGAAAAGATAGTCCCTATAATAAATAAAGTCTTTATTATATAATTATTATATTTAATTAATTAATAAAGAAAATAGAAATATAATTATAATAAATATATTATAATAAAAAGAAAGGTATTAAAGTAAAATATAAAAGAAATTATTAAATATAGTAATTAAATAATTAATTAAATATATAGGAATATATTTAAAGAAAAAGAAAAAGAAAATAAATATAAGTTTTTACTTTTTTAATTCTTAAGTTTCTTAGCTTTTTTTTTTATATTAAATTATTCCTTTTTTTTTATTTATATTTATCTTAATATATAATTTACTATATGCTTTATTTAAAGTTATAATACCTTATAGATTATAGAGTTATATATAGTTATATAGTAGATCTACTATAAATACCCTACGAGTTCTCTATAAGTAATTATATTTAAGAGAGAACTTAAGCTTTAATTATTATATAAATAGAAACCTACTTTTTTATACCTACCTAGCTTATCGTACTTTTTATATATTATAATTCTAAAGCTTTTATTAAATAAATTACTTAAGATAAGATAGCGAAAACGAAATAAAATATCGATATAATAGTAAGACTTTCGGAAGATATTAAAACGCGACCTTTAAGTTAGATTAAAGTAGAACTTTAATAAATCGAAGGAAAATCTTTAGAGCGAGTTAAAGAAAGACTTTAAGAAAATATTATAATAAAGACCTTAACTATTAAAAAAGAAACCTTTTTAATAAATAGAAGATAAATAAATAAAGTAATTAATATCGTACGATTCGAAAAGGAAATAAAAAAGTAAAGAATTCTTATAGTAAAATTATAAAAGCTTTAGTAATTTTAATAATAAAAAGCTAAACTATATTAAGAATTAATAATATAGCTTTTTAAATTTAAAATTATATTATTAATATATAAATAATAACCTTAAGACTCTTTAAATAATAGTAATAATAATAAAATTAAAATTAAAAATATATTAGAATTTATATTATTAATTAATTATTAAAAATATAAAGAATAATTAAATAATTTATAATATATATTTAAAGGAAGTTATAAATAATTTAAAAAAGATTTAAAAAAGATTTTCCTAGCCTTAGATTATATAAAGTATAAGTATTATATAAGATAAGACTAATATTTTAAAGATCTTCTTTTAAATATAAAGTAATAAAAGAAAAAAAATACTTAAAGCTTATTTAAAAAATAAACTTTAATTCTTTTAAAAAATATAAATAATTATTATTATATAATTATTAAATAATTAAATAATATATATTAATATAAAAGTTAATTTCTAAAGGAATTCTATAATTACCTCGATTTTTTAAAGAAATATTTCTATTTATTTTTTAAAAATAAATATATTTTTCGATTTTATATTAAACTATAAGATAACCTCTAATAATATATATTCTTATATATACTTTTATTATTAAAGATAAGAGTAGAAATAATATAAATAATTAAGAAGTTCTAGGAATCTATAGGGGCTAGTAAAAGGAAAAAAGTAAATACTTATTAAAACGCTAGACTACTTATTATTAAAAAATAAAAATTAAGTAATTTCTAATTAGCGCTAGTATTATATTAAAATTAAAATAGATAATAAAGAAAAAAGAACTATACTTTTAAAAACCTTTTGAGAAAAAATAATAAACTTATTAAATATTATTATTATTAAAGTAATTCTTACTTAAGGAATAAATACCTATAAGTATTAAAAATATAATAAACTTTTATAAAGATTAAGGGAAAAGGGAAAAGGTTAAAATAAAAAACCCCTTTCTAACCTCTATACTTAAAGTATCCCTTAAGATCTATATTAAAGCTAGGGTCTAAAGGAAAAAAAGGCTTTAAAAGGTTATTATTAATTTAAATAGTAATATAAAAATTAATTTTATTAATATTAAGTTTATAAAAGAAAATAAGTTAAAAAAAAGCAATATCTTAATATTTACTTTTATAAGTATTAATTAAAATAGCTTATAGATTTAAAGAATTTAAAAAGTCTTATTCGAAATTACTAATTCGAGAAATATAATTAAAGAATTTATATAACTATATATTAATATATACTATAATAACTCTAAAACGATTAGCCTTATCTTTTTATTAATAATTATAATAAAAAAATATTAAATCTATTTTAATATAATTAAAAGGGAATAATAATTTAAAATTAATTAAAATATAATTTAATTATATAAACTATAGGATATATTTAAAAAAATATTAGAATTAAATATATATTTATATTATAATTATACTTTAAGAACTTATATTACTTCCCGATAAGGAAGAAGATAAAAGTATATTAAAAGTATCTTTAATAAGCTTAATAAATTTAAAGATATATTTAATATAGATAATACTATAATAATCTTATATTATAAGGCTATAGATTACGCAATCGATATTAAAGAAAGCAAGAGCTTACCTTATAGATTTATCTATTTACTATTACTTATTAAATTATATACTTTAAGAAAATATATTAATAATAACTTAAAGTTAGGCTAGATTAAAGAATCTAAGAGCTTAGCTATAGCTCCTATCCTATTTATACTTAAGAAAAATAGAAGTCTTTAATTATATATTAATTATAAAAAATTAAATAAAGTAATAATTAAGAATTATTACTTTTTATTTCTTATTTTAAAGATTATAAACCGAATAGTAGGTATTAAATACTTTATAAAAGTAAATATAAAAAATACTTATTATAAGATCTATATTAAAAAAAGAAATAAATAGAAAACTACTTTTTATATATAATATAGCTATTTTAAATATATAATTATACCTTTTAAATTTATTAATATACTTATAACTTTTTAAAATTATATTAATTAAGCATTAGGTAATTTTATAAATATAATCTATATTATATACTTTAATAATATCTTAATCTTTTTTAAAATTAAAAAATTATATATAAAATATATCTAATAAGTCTTTAAATATTTAAAAATAGCCTAGCTATACGCTAAGCTTTTAAAGTATAGTTTTTATAAAGATTAAATTAAATTCCTTAAGTTTATTATCTTAATAAAAAATATTAGAATAAACTTTATAAAAGTAAAGATAATCTCTAAGTAAAAGGAATTAATTACTTATTATAAGATTTAGGTATTCTTAAGATTCTATAACTTTTATTATTAGTTTATTACTAATTACTTTAAGATAACTCGACCTTTATATAAGCTTATAAAAGGAAATATAAATAAAAAGAAATTAAATAGTATAGTTCTAAATTAAGAAAAATAAATAATATTCTATATATTAATAAAAGCTTTTTAAAAAGCCTTTTTATTAATATACTATAACCCCTAAGCTTTAATTTAAATAGAAATAAATATATTTAATTATATTATAGTAAGTATTTTATTTTAATTAAATAAAGAAAGGAAGTAATATCTAATAGCCTTTTAGTTAAAGGGATTTAAAAAAGCTAAACTAAACTATAAAATATTAAATTAAGAAATAATAGCTATTATAAAATTATTTAAATATTAAAAGTATTATATTAAAAATACTAAAGAATTAGTAAAAGTCTTAATAGATTATAGAAATTTATAGAGTTTTATAAGCTAATAGAAATTAAATAAGAAATAAGTAAAGTAGTATATATACCTTACCCTTTATAACTTTATAATTAAATATAAGCCTAGGAAAAATAACTTAGTAGATAGACTTTCGAGAAGGCTAGACTATATTAAAGAAAAACCTATAATAAATAAGCTAGTACTCTTAGAGTTATATAGTAAAATAAGAATATATTAAAGTATAGATTAATATAATAAAATATCTTTATAGGTATAATAAGCTTAAGTTAATTTTTAGCTTAAATAAAATAAGATATCTTTAAAAAGTAAGATACCTTTAGTTCGAGGGGGGAATAAGATTATAAAATAATTAAATCCTTAGAAAAACCTAGATTAAGTAAGAGATATTATTAATTATAAATAATAAATCTCGATTTAAAAAGTAAAATAGGTTATATTAAAAGAATTAGCTTATATAAATTTATTAAATAAACTATTTCTATAGCTTATTAAAGAAGTATAGTTAGTAGATTATAAATTATAAAAATATACTAAAGTAATAAAAAATAATAGCAATAGAAACTAAATTAAAAGCGCTAAAAGTCTTATTAAGTTCTAAAAGAAAGTAATAATCTTAAAAGAAATATTAATCTATATAGAACTCTTATATATTTATTATAACGACCTATTAATTAATTACTTTAAAATAAAAAGAATATTAGACTTCTTTAAAAAGAAATTCTAATAGAAGTAAATAAAGAAAGATATTAAGCAATACGTAAAGGATTATTAAATATATTAAAAAATTATAATAAGAAAATATAAGCTTTATAAAAAGTTAGAGTCTTTAAAAAGACCTAATAGACTTATAGAGGAATTAATTATAGATTTTATTATAAGATTATTAAAAGTATATTTAAAAGAAAAAGAAATAGATAATATATTAATTATCGTAAATAAGTATATAAAATACTCTTTATTCTTTATAGTAAATATATAAAATAAAGTAAAAGATCTCGCTATATTATTCTATAATAAAATAGAATTTATCTATAAGACCTTAAGGGGAATTATCTTAGATCGAGGCTTAGTATTTATAAGCGAGTTTTAATTAAAAGTATACTATATATTAAAGATTAAGTAATAACTATCTATAATATTCTACCTTTAAATAGATAGATAGATAGAATAAATTAATTAAATATTAAAATAATACCTAAAATACTTTATAAGTAAAAACTAGGTATTATAGCTAAAGTTAGTATATATAGTATAATTTATATATAATAATATAAAGAATATAATAACTAGGATAAGCTTAAATAAAATATTAATAAGGTATAAACTAGATTTCTAACTATATATTAAAGATAATAATAATAAGAAAAAGGTACTAGAAGTATAAGTAAGAATATAAAAGCTATTCGAGGTAAGGAAATACTTAGAAAACTATTAAAAAACTATAATATAAAGATAAGTAAAATACTATAACTAGAGATATTAAGTATTTAAACTTAAACGAAAAGATCTCGTAAACTTCTCGATAAAAAACCTAAGATTAAAAAGGGAAAAGAAAAAATTAGCTTTAAGATATATAAGACTATTTAAAGTCTTTTAGAAAATTAGCTCTTAAGTATATTACCTTATACTTTTAGAAAAATACTTATATATTTATAATATATTCTATATTAGCCTATTAGAATTTTAAAATAAAAAAGACTACTTAAGCAAATCGCTTCTTATACCTAACCTAGAAAAAGAAAAAGAAAAATAAGAAATTAAAATAATTAAAGCTAAGAAAATCTTCTATAGGAAAAAATCTTACTTTATAAAATAAGTAAGCTAGCTATTAGAATATAATTAATAAATATTAAAAAAAAATATAGGTAATATATAATAATTTATTTAAGAATTTAAAAAAGCTTAAAAGAAAAAGTATAGCTAAGAAAACTATAAAAAACTAATATAAAAAAGAAAGAAATTATAAAAAATATAAAAAGAGAGATTATTAAATCCTAAAGGTAAATTACTTAAAATTAAAAACTAAAAGTAAAAACTATTTTACTAGACCTTTACGAATCTTACTTATATTAATATTATCTCGATTAAAATATATTAAATTATTATCTAATTTACTTATTCTATATACTACTTATATTTAATATAAGAAAAACTAATAGGAATACCTTACTCGAGAAGAATTATAATAATATAATAAATAAATAAAAATATAGAAGAATTCTAGCTAGAATATTAAAGATTACTTTTTAATAAAGAAAGGATAAGATATAATAAGTAAGTAATCTTTTAACCTAGAGTTTAAGATTAAATTAATAGAAAAAAAAAATTAAAAAAAAAGAAAAGAAAATATATATAGTATTTATAAAGAAAGTAGTAATATTAAAAAAAAGACTTTCGAGGTAATAAGCTATTTTTTTATTATAATAGTCTAAAGTCCTAATAGCGACTTATTTACTAGCTAAACTATATACTTTAAAAAAGCAATAGTATACTATTTCTACTTTTTAGAAATTATTATAAAGGTATATAGAAAAAGTAGTAAATAGCTATTAAATACCTTTAGAAAAAAAAAATATCTTTTTTATTTAAAGTATTAATAATAAAAGAAAAGATAAGAGAAAACATTTAATAAGTAGACGAAATACTTATAACTTAAGAAATAAGCTAATTTAACTTATCCTTATTATTAACTATTATTATAATAATATTAATATAAATCTTATTACCTTTAAAGTAATAATAATAAAAGCTTATAGTATACTAAAAGTAAAGAATATAAAGAATTTCTATAAGGTAAGACTTATCTTTATAATTAGCTATAAAAAAGTATATTATAAAATATAAATACTATATATAATATTAATTAATATATAAGAAATATAATAATAAAGGTTAAAAAAGGTTTACGAAAGCTATAAGAAAATTTTATAAAAGAAAAGTAAAGATTAATATAAAGTCTACTATAAGAATAAGAGTTTCCTTTACTTTAAGAATAAGAATACTTTTTATTATAGGAATAGGAATAAAAGTAAAGGTAGGAATAAGAAAAGCTATTATAAGAATAGGAATAAATAAAGCTATAAGAATAAAAAAAATAATAATTAAAGTAGTAAGACTATTAAAAAGGATATACCTTAAGAACCTATAAAAAGTAAAAAGATAGTATTAAAATATTAGAATTATAATAAGATTAATACCTAAACCTTAAAGACTTACGAAGGGAGCGGAAATATCCTATACTTATATAAAAGAAGCGATTTAACGCTTAAGTTCGGAAATTCGTAAGGTATTAGCAATACCTTACGAAAAAAGGTTAAGATAATCTATACTATAAATATAATTAGTAAAGAAAAAAAGATAGAAGATAATTCCCTAATATACTATAAAGTTAGAAAGAAAATATAGATATAGGAATAGTAAGTATAAAAGGAATAATAAGGTCTTACTTTACTAAAGGAATAGTATTATCTTTATTATTAAAATCCTAATTAATAGAAAGGGAAGCGTATACCTAAAATAGAATACTAGCGCTATATAGAAGCTACTTATAGTAAGATATAAATAAGAAAGGGAAAGTAACCTAATTAAAGGGAATAATAAAAAGAGTAAAAGTAGAAGAGATAAGAGGAAACTTATTAAATTCCTTTTTTACTTTATTCTTATATACTAACGATAGGGACCGAAGGCGACTAGCCTTTATATACTTTTTCTTTTTCTTAATAATACTATAAGACTAAAGAGTATTTATCGATATATAAGTAGGAAATATTATTATAAATAATACTAATTAATAAAAATATAAATAGTAATAATCTAAAAAGGAAGGAAAGGTAGACTTAGAATATATTTATAAATAAATATATTATCGCAGGGTAATTAATATTTATTATTATAATTAGTATAATAATATTAAAACCTATTAAGTAATAACATAAGGATATATTATAGGAAGGGGGGGGATAGTTATAATACCTTACGGATTATAAAATTATATATAGTTATATAGTAGATTTACTATAAGTACTTTACGAGTTCTTTATAAATAATTATACTTAAAAGAAAACTTAAGCTTTAATTACTATACGAATAGAAACCTACCTTTTTATACCTACCTAGCTTATTATACCTTTCACGTATTATAAAAGTATTTATTATTATTTTACTTATTTTTTTATATTCCTTTTTTCCTAACTTTTTTTTTCTTTTTCTTTTCTTTTAATAATTTCTTTCTTTTTACTATATATATTTTACCTCTTGCTTATTATACTTCTTTATATATATAACCTTTTACTTTTAGAATAATATTATTTTAAGCTTTTTAATATTTTTTAAATTATTTAAAAAGCCCTTAAGTTCTAGTCTATTGCTTTTTTAAATATTATTAAAATAGATTAAAATAGTTAAATTAATTTTAAAGTTTCTACTTTACTAATAATAAATAATAAGCCTTTAATTTCTTTTAAATATTTATTAATTATAATAATTTAATCTTTAATAATATAGTTTTATATTTATATTATAAAAAGCTAGCTTTAGCTTTTATTATAATTAATTAAATATATCCTTATAGCTAAATCTTTACCTATCTTACTTTAAGCTACTTAAAATATATAAAAGTATTTATTATTACTTTATATAGTTATTTAAACCTTATAGCTTATTTAATTTATATTACTTATTATCTTATAATATTTATTATTAATAATAAATATATCTATAGCTTTTTCTTTAAGTATATATTATCTAGAGATATATTTAATACTTATACTAATTATACTTAAAATGCTAAAGCTTTTAATTACTCTTAGTTAACTTATTTTAAGTATAATTAAAATAGAAAGACTCTACCTTTACTTAATAGTAACTTTAATATATTTAAAAATACTATATATTTTACTAAAAGGCTATTTAAAAAGCCTATAGGCTAAAAAATCTTTTAAAAAGCTTAAGTTATAAATTTTAAAAAGCTTTTAATATAATATAAGGAAATAAGATAGGTTAAGAACTTATAATAGCTTTTAACTTATACTTTATTTTTATTCTTACTTAAATATAAGTTTAAAAACCTAATTAAAAAAATATAGAAAAATAAAAAAAAACTCAAGTTTATAATAAAATCCTTTATAATTAATTTATAAGGGTAGAATAGCTTATAGAAATAAATTCTTTTAATTTAAATAGTAAAAGTCTAGGCTTTTTCTATAAACCTTTTAATATTAAATTAATTACCTATACCTTTTTTTATCTTTTAATATTATATTTACTAAATTATCTTACTTATTAAGCTATCTTTTCTATATATTTCTTATTCTAATAGTTTAATTAGTCTCTATCTAGCTTACTTTTTATCCTTATAATTAATCTTTTTTATATTTAATATAATTATATTTATAATTCTTTTATAAATATCTTTTATACTTTCCTTTATATTATATATTTAAATATAGCTTTTTTTAATAAATATTAATAAATCTTCCTTAAGTAAACTAATATTATATATTTTAATAGAGATTTTTCTAATAAATATTACTTATAAACCTTTAGTAATTATTAATTATAATTCCTTTAGATCTCCCTATATTAATATAATAAATCTTTTAGTAAAAAGTTTTAATAGTTTTTTTTAATTTTATATTTTTACTTACCTTACTATATATATTCTTATTTAAACTACCTTTTTCTTATAATCTTTTCCTTTTAAACTTATTAAATTATTTATTATATTATTTTTTAAGCTTATGTTTTTCTTTTAATAATATTTTTTCTTTATATAGCCTATTAGTTTTTAAGTAATTAGTAAATATTAGTAATATATTTCCTTAACTTTATTTATATTTTTTCTTTATATTATAATAATTACTTTTATATTAGGAAATAGTATAATAATATATTAATACTTTTAAATATTTAATTAAATATTTATAATTCTCCTTATACTTATTTAATATTTATTTTAATATTTTTTTATATTTTTTTATATTATATTTTATATTAAAGTTTTTAAGTATTAGCTATAATTCTAAGCTTTTAATTAAAAATTTATTAATTATATTTAATTATTTTAATATTAATCTTTTAATATTTATAATATTTTAAAGATATTTATTTAAATTTAATATCTTTTAATAATATCTTCTAGCTTATAGCTAATAGTTCTTTTTTATAAATAGATTTCTTATAGTTTAATATTTTTACTTTTTAATACTTTTTATAATTTATTAGTAATTATTTTAAATATAGCTTTTTTAATATTATTATTAATAATCTATTAACTTTATTTATCTTTTATAAATATTTATATTTAATTTTTAATAAATATACTATATAAGATAATTCTATTTAATATTTTAAGAATATATAAAAGAAAGCTTAATTTAAATATAAAATAAATCTTATATAAACCTTTCTATTTTAACTATATCTTTATTTCTTTTATAAAGTTCTTATCTTTAATAAAATTATATATAAATATTAAATTAAATAGTTAGAATATTAACTTTTATAGCTTAAAGTTATTATTATAATCCCTTTACTTTATTAAATTTACTTAAAATTAAATTATATATTTTCTTATAAGCTCGATATTATCTTTTTTTTATTATAATATTTAGATTCTAATAGTTAATAAGTCTTTTATTAACTTAACTATATTTTAATTAATTATATATTAAATTAATATAGTAATTTCTAATAGTAATAAAAGATTATATTTAAATATAAGCTAAAATAGTATTTTTTTATAAAATAAATAAATATATATATAATTAATTAATAAGATAATATTTAAATATTAAAGCTAGTCTTTATCTTTTTTTATTATTTTAAATAATATAATTATTATATTATAATAATTATTTTTAATAATACTATTTATTTTTAAATTATATAATAAAATAATTACTATTTTAATATTTAATTTTATTAAAATAGCTTAATATTTTAATTTAAATTTAAATTTATTATTAATTACTATTATTAAGAAAATCCTATATTTTATAATTAAGTCTTTAATAAACTTTATTAATATCTTTATATTAGCTTTTTTAACTACTTAAGCTTTTATTTATTTAATTAAATTATAATAAGCTTTAATAATATAAGCTATATTATTATATTTTATAATATATTAATTATTAAAATATACTTTATTTATAAAGTAATTAAATTATATTATAATTACTTAATTAATTAGCTACTAAAGGGTATATTATTAATAAAGTTTATAATAATTAATTTTAGCTTAAATATTATTTTAAAAAATTAATTAGTAATACCTATATAAGATTTATTAAAAGTAAAGTTTAATACCTTTATAGTTAAGCTTTTTCTATATTATAATTATAATTTACTTTTAAATAATTAAATTATAGATAATTTACTATAATAATATTTTATTTTTAATTCTTAACTATATCTAGCTATCTTTAATAAATATATAAATATACTTATTCTTAAACCTTTAGAATTATTATATACTTATATTTTTAAGCTTAATTATATATAATATCTAATAGGTTATTATTTAATATTCTTTTAAATATAATTTATATAATATCTTTAATATTTACTTTACTTATATTAAAAAGATTTAAATATTAATAAAATCTTCTATATTTCTATTTTAAGTAATAGCTAAATAATTAAATAGCTTTAATAGCTTTTTAAAATATATTTACTATAAGGTTATTTTTACTTTATATATATTATACTATAAAATTAAATAGCTAGATATATTTAATTTATTTAATTATATATATATTTAATATATTAAATAAAGCTCTTTTTAATTAATTTATTAAGATTTTTATATTAATTTCTAACGTAAAGTATATATTATATAAGTATAATTATAGCTTTTTAATTATATATATTATATTTTTATACTTAAGCTTAATAATATTAAAGACTTTTTCTAATTATAATTAAAAGCTATTTTTATATTAAATAAAATATCTTTTACTATTAATAATTTATATAAAAATAATACTTTATTTATAATTATTTATATTAATTATTAAAATTACCTCCCTAGCTTCTTTATTTATATTAAGCGAAATAAAAATAAGAAAACTTATAATTAATTATTTAAATATATTTATAACTTTCTACTAGCTTTCTCCTTACTTTTATTTAATATTCTTATAGAATAACTTAATTATAAGTTTAATAATCTAAATATAATTTTTAACTTATTAATAATAATAATTTATTATCTTAAGGAATAATTAAATATTAATCTTATTATTATAGACTTTTTATTTATTAATCTTAAGTATTTTAGCTTTCTTAAATTATCTTTTATTTATATTATAAAAATACTTTATAATAATAATTAATCTTTAATATTATTAAAACTTTATACTAGTTATTATATAGCTTAATAATTCTATATTTATAAATACTTTATTTAAATTAATAATATACTTTAAGATAAAATGCTTAATATTAAGAAAAATCTCTTTATTATTATAAGTAGTCTTAAGCTTATAAACTCCTATATTATTAAGGAAAAGTTTAATAAATTTTATAAAAAAGTTAAATAAAATTTAATTAATAATCTTATAGAATTAAACTATTAAATTTATATTACTTATAGGAATTATATATATTTTAAAGAGCTTAATTAATATTATAAAAATTATTAAATCTTAATAGTCTCTATATAGAGGAATCTAATTATAATTAAAGAAAGAATTAAATAATAATAATATTTTATTTATTATAAAGCTTTTAGAAAACTAATTAATTACTAAAGGATTAAATATATCTTATATTATTATAGTATTTATATTAATTACTAAATTAATTAAATATATCTTACTATCTTTCTTTATTATAAGAAACTAAAGGTTTTTATATAGTCCTTAACTTTCCTTAATAACTTTAGATATTAATTATATTTTTAAAAAGTTAATTACTTTTTCTTTTATACCCTATAAGATTAATATTACCTTTACTTATTATATTTTATAAAAAATAATATTAATAATCTATAGTAATATTATAAAAAGGTTAAGGTTTCCTTTTTTAATAAACTCTTAAAATAAAATAGCTTCTTATTAGTATAGTATATATATAAGTATTTTTAGCTTTTTTAATTATAATATTAGCCTAGCTTAATCTAGAATTATATTTAAATATTCTTACTTTAATTAAATCCCTTTCTTTATTTCTAAAAACTTAAATATAATATAATTACTATAAAGCTTACTTTAATTTATATAATTAACTATTTCTTATTATTTTTTTTATTTTTAATTTAAATCTTTAAGAAATATTAATTAATTTTTATTTTATTAATTAATTAAATATATTTTAATATTTTCTTTTTTAAATATAATATTAATTTAAATAATTAAAGCTATATATTTTAAAAATCTAAGCTTTTTATATATTTCTTTTAAGCTTATATAATATTATTATATAATATATTTAAATATTATAATTAATATTATATTACTAAAGTCTTAATTAAAAAAGATAAAGGAATTATTATCTAACTCTAGATATTCTATAGTAAGAGCTATACTTATTTAATTATATAATTCTATAAGTATTTAAATATCTTTAAGATTCTTTTTATAATAGACTATATTAATATAAATTTAAAGGATTTCGATAGCTTTTTATTTATCTTTTTATTTTAAAATCTAAATATAAGTAATTCTAATTATCTTTAAGTTTATTAAAATCTTACTTATTATAATAATAATAATTCTAATCTTCTTAAAGGTTATTTATATATTTAAAATATAAGCTATATATATAAAGTTTACTTAAGCTATCTTAATAAAAGGTATTCTTAGGATTATTAATATAGATATACTTTTAAATAAGATATAAACTTTTTACTTAATCTATAAGGTTTTAATATATAATTTAATAATAGCTACTCTTTATATATATATATTATAATTAGAATAATTCTTTATCTATATTTCTATAAGCTATATTTAAATTCTATATTCTTTTACTAAAGTAATAGAAATAATATCAGCCTTTAATCTAGTATTAATTAAAGCTTTAATACCTTTATAAATTGAGTTATTAATTTAGAATAATATATAAAATAATTTTTAAAAAGTATTTTCCTTATATTTAATTATATTATACCTTTTAAAAAAAGAAATTATTACTTATAATCCTTTTTATATTTAATTAATTATTTAAATAATATTAATTATTACTTAAGATTTTTATATAAAATCCTTCAAATTGTATATATAATTATTAATAATTTAATTTATTAAGCTTAATTTGATTATATTTATTTATTATTATTTATTAATTATTAATTATTTTTAAATTAAATTATTAATTTAGATATTTTCCTTACTTCCCTAGCTTATTAGTAAAGTATAAGCTAACTATATATAAGTTATTTAAAGTTATATTTAACTTAAATCCTTATATTTATTGAATATAATTATAATATATATTTAATTAAGTATTAGCTAAACTTACTAAAGTTTAAGTCTTTTAATTTTTAATTTTTTAATTTTAGTTTTAAAAACCTATTAAAGTTCTAAATATATATAAGGTTATTTTAATAATAAAGGTATTATATAAGCTTATATAAGCTCTTAATTAGCTATTCTTTATTATTAAATTAAATTAATATACTTTATAAAAGGTTTTTAAAAAAGTATATACTTTAGGTAAATATATATAATAATTAAAATTATAATTTATTATTATTATTTTTAAAATAATAATCTTATATACTTAAGATTATCTATTAGTATTTAAATAGCTTAAACTTTTTCTATATTAAAGTTTTAAATAATAAAATCTTTAACTTTTTTAATATATATAGCTAGTTTACTATTACTATAAAGATTTACTTATTATATTATTATTTATTAAATACTTAAATTTTAAATACCTTTACTTTATTATATAAGTATTAATAAGATCGATTTTAATTAATTATATATTAAATTATATATAGAAATATTACTAATTATAATATTATAATATATAAACCTAGCTTTTTTATTACTTATTACTATAATATAATTATTAACTATATAGCTATTAATATTATAATATTAATAATTATACTTTTATTACTTATAGATATTACTTATATAAATATTATATATTTTTAAAAAGTAATTTTAATTAATTAAGTAATTAAATACTAGCTTAAAAATTATTATTAAAATTAATCCTATTTATACTTTTATATTTTAATAATATTTTACTTATGCTTATTATTAATTAAGTAATTCCTACTTTATCTTTAAATATTCAAGCTTTATATAATAATTTAAAGTATTAATTAAGCTTTTAATTATCTATTTAGATATTTTAATGCTAAGGTCTAACCTTTTTATATTCTTTTAAAGATCTTTTATTTATTTATTAAAATAATCTTAATTAAATACTTTATTAAGATTAATAAACTTAATTTATTAAATTTCTTTTTTAATTAATAATATAAAAAAGCTTATAAGTATATAATTAATTACTTATTGCTATTAATAAAAAGGTTTTTCTACTTTTTTTCTTAAAGGTTTATAAATTAAACTTACTATTAAAAGTATTTAAGCTTTTTATTTTATTAAATAAATAAGTATCGATAGGCTTTTTATTATATTTTTAATATTACTTTTATATTTATATATTCTTTAATTAAAATATAGAAACCTTAGAAGCTTATATTCTATAGCTTATTATTATTATAATATATATAAGATAATTATTTAATTAATTCTTTTAATATAATCTTTTAAAGGTTATAAAAATATAAAGTATTTTCTTATTAATTAAATAAATAAGCTTTATTTATTAAATTTTAATATTTTATAATAAAGTTTTTAATTTTTAAAAAGTTATTATTAATAATTTAATAATTAAAGTTATTAATATATTAAATAAAGTTAATATTATTATACTTATTATTATTAATTATATTAAACTTTTTAATAAATACTTATTTATATTTATTTTATATATTAATTTAATAAAGCTTTATAACTTAATGCTTTTTTAATTTAAAATATTATTTAATAATTATAAAGTATTAATTAATATTATATTTTTATAAAGCTATTAAAGTTTTAAAGTTTTTTAAAAAGGTTATTAATTTTATATTGTTTTTAAAGATTTAAATAAATTTAATATTCTTTAAAAGGTTTTAAATAAACTATTAATATTATTTAATAAAAGCTTATATAAGATTAAGTAAAGTATTTTAATTAAGTATTTAATTAAATAATTATTAAATAAATTTAAGTTTCTTATACTTATCTCTTTATTATTATTTCTTCTAAAGCTTATTAATAAAGTGTTATAAGTAATTAAATACTTTAGATTTTATAAAGTAAAAGCTTTTAAAGTTCTTACTAATTATATATAATTAAAGGTTTTAAAATACTTCTTTAATATATTTAATTATATAATTATTAATAAATTTAATAGCTAGTAAGGGTTATTTTAATTTTAATTATTTAATAGTATTAAATATAAAATTACTACCTAAGGGTTTAGATAATTCTTAATTATAAAATAATTAAATACTTAATCTTACTTTTTACTTAATATAAGTAAAATTATAATAAAAACTTTCTAAAGGCTAATATTATTATAGATTTAAGTTACTATATTACCCTTATTTTTAATAATTAAAAAGAAAAGTAATTTATTATTTTAGTCTTTTAGCCTTAAGTATTTTAAAAATATAAGTAAGCTTGTATTTTCTTTAGCTTATATTTTAGTATTTCTTTTATAAAAGGATAGGCTTCTTTTTATAAAAATAGTAAATAAAAATATCTTTCCTTACTTAAAGGATTTAATACTTTAATTATTAAATATTTTTTTTAAAATATTATAATTAAAATAAGTTTAAAACTTTAAAGTATTATCTTTATATTTTAATATTATATCTTAAGATTATAATAAAATCTCTATTCTTTAACTTTAAAAAGGCTTTAGTAGTTTATAGTATTTAAAAAAGTATACTTAAAGCTATTTATTTTTTATTATATTTTTTTTATTTTTTTTTATTTAATTAAAGTCTTATTTTTTTAAAAAAATATAAAGTTATAATATATTTTTAATTAAAAGCTTATAGAATTTTATTTCTAGCTTAAATATATTATTATTCTTTCTATTTAAATTATATTTATTATATATATAAGGTTTTAAGTAAGGCTTTTTTCTTTATAACTAATTAAAACTTATAATATATCTTATTAATTATATATCTTTTTTAAAGGATAAAGAGGCTTTTTATTTTAAAGTTAATTTAATTTTTATTTTTTTTATTTTTATCTACTTTCTTTTTTTCTTTTTAAGCTTATTATTTAATAGCTTAAAAATATCTTTCTTTATTTATAATTAAATACTTTTTATTAATAATTTAAATATTTATTACTTTTTAAATATATATTAATATATTAATAATTTTTATATTTATTAAGCTAGATTTTATTATTCTTTTAAATACTTTTTATTAATAGCTAGATATTTATTACTTTTTTAAATACTTTTTATTAATAACTTAAATATTTTTTACTTTTGATTCTTATAATAAGAAATTTATCTTTATTATAACCTTTATTTAAATTAAATAAGAAGAAATATATTTTTTAATATTAAATTAATAAGTAATTAAGTAATAGATTAAATAGATATTATATTAAATAAAGACTTAGTATAATAAAGAATAATTATAGAAAATATCTTAATAACTATAAGTTTATTTAAATTAGTTTTTTAAGCTATTAGATAGAGCTTTAACTAATTAAATACTTAATATAATTTATAGTATTTTAAAGAAATAGCTACTATAATAAAAAGCTAACTTTATATATATAATATATATTAAAATAATAAATTTAAAAAAATATTTAAGTCGAAAAGGTATAATTTTTTTTATTTTAGAAAAGACTATAACTATTGCTTTTATATTAAGTAATTAATTAACTAATTAAGTTACTTATAAGTAGTTCCCCTCTCTATAATATACTATATATTATATATTTATTATATAATTTAGTAAAAAATAAAATTATATTAATTTAAAATATACTATAAGTATTATTAAAAAGCCTTAAGACTAAAGATTTCTATATATAACTTTTATTTCTTATTCTTACTTCTTAACAATAAGGAATTTATAATTATAAGTATTTAAATAAATAATACTTTTTTAATTATTATAAAAGCTTTCTTTAAGAAAAAGAATATAAAGCTTAAGAAAATAAAATTCTATATAAAACTTAAAATAATCCTTACTTATAATTAATTAATTAAGTTTAATAATAATAAAGTTTAACTTATTAATAATAATATTATCTTTATGTAAAAGAATTAAATTAAATACTTAGTAATAATTAATATAAAGGCTAAAAACGCTATTTAATAATATATTATATAATAAGCTAAGGGTACTTATATTTTATTAATTTAATAACTTAAAGTAATATATAATTTATTAATTATAATATAAATTAAAAAGCTTTAAAAGGAAAATATAAAGAATTTAAATATATAATTACTTTAAGAAATTTAAAATCTTATTAAAAAATTAAAATTTATTTTTCTTAACTTCTTTAATATTAACTATTTATTTTTATTAATAAATCTTTTATTAATAATAAAAACTTAAGTTTATAATTTAAGTTTATTATTATTTTTAAAAATAAAATATATATAAAAAAAAGACTTTATAATTAAAAAAAATATTATATATTAAAACTTAATTAAATATAAATAAATTATTAGAAATATTTTAATAAGTAAGTTATATAATATAATAAATAGCTTTAATATTATACTTATATTAAGTATTATATTAAAGTAAATTATAATAAGCTTAAATTACTTTCTAATCCTTATTATTTATTATATAAACTTATAGTCTTTTTATAATTACTTTATATAGTTAAGTATAATATATAAAAAGTAATTAATAATTAATATTATATTAATTTAAAAAATATATAAAAAGTATAAAAACTTTAAGTTATATTAAATTAATAATAAAAATAATTTAATTAATACTTATATAAAAAAATATTAAATATAGCTTTAGAGAAGTTTATTAATATAAGTATAATAATAATATAAATAGAAATATTTATTAAAAAAGTAAAAGAAAATTAATATTAATTATGATAAGATAATTAAAAATTATACCTTTAGCTTCTTTATTATTATTATTATTCTTACTTTTAAAATTACTTTTTTCTTTAGAATTACTTTTATTATTAGAATTATTCTTATTATTAGAATTATTCATATTATTAGAATAATTATTATCTTTATTATTTTTCCTATTCTTATACTTAAAGTAAAAAAGCTATTTAGTTTTTTATAAAATAAAATATATAGTAAATATTATATAAAGCTTAAATATAAAATATATATATATTATTTTAATAATTAATAAAGAGTTTATATTTAATAAAAAATAGATAATTATTATTATAGTATTTATTTATATAGCGCGATTTAGAAATAGTATTATAGCTTTATATAAAAATAATATAAAAGTAACCTTTATATTAAATAATCTTAATAATTATATAATATATTAATTCTTTAATGAATATATAAAGCTTAATATTAATATTTAAAAATAAGTAAATATATATTTCTTTAAGCTATATATAGTTAATAAAAAATATAAAATACTATAAAAAGTATATATATATTTATACAAAGACTAAGTATTATATTATAATTTACTTTAAAAGAAATTAAAAGACTAAGTAATAATAATAGCTATATATATAATATATAATATAATTAAAGATAGTTTTAATAAAGGGTAAGATAATTAATATAATAATAAAGTACTTTTAATAATTAATTAAATTAATAATTTAAAATATAAAGACTAAAGAAAGTTAATATTAATAAAAGAAAATAATAAAGAAATTAATAAATATATAAAAGTTATTATTACTATTAATAATACTATATAAAGGAAGAAAAAGAAAAGAAAAGAAAATAAAAAGAAATACTTATATACGTAATCTATATAGGAAGCTAGGGATAAGGTAAGCTATTAAAAAAATAAAGCTTACTTTAAATATATATATACTTTTAAGCACGAAATATATAAAAAGAAAGACTATATAAGAAATATACTTTATATATAATTATAATATAAGTATTTATATATATAGAGAGATCCCTCTATATATAATTACCTTTTTTTATTTAATTTCTTATAAAAAGAAAGAATATATATAAAGTATTATATAATTTATAAAAAAAGAACTATTAGTATTAAAATAATAATAATAGCTTCTTACCTTAAGTAAAAAGCTTAATTAATATAAATTAATATTAATTTAATTAATTATATAATATAAAGTATAACTTATATAAATAAAAGTTTATTTACTTTATTACTTTTTAAATTAAACTTCTTTCTTTAAAAAGTAATTTATATACTTAACTTAAACTTCTTTTTCTTCTATATACTTAAATAAGACTTTTAATTACTTTATATTAAGCTTAAACCTTAAGCTATAATAAGTAATATATATAGCTATATAATTAAGCTATCTTATATATTAATTATAAGTTTAATTATTATTAAGATTTATATACTTAAGAGGAAAGTAATATAATAATAATTAATATTAAGTTTATTAATTTAAATTTTAATAATTTAAATTTAATATTTTTAATTACTAATAGTAAAATGTTTTTATTATATTATAAAAGCTAGTTTTTTAATATAGAATTCTAATTTTAATTTAATAATTAAAAGCTAGAAGATTTATATATTATTATTAAAATTAATTATATATTAAATTATATATTTAAAATAAATAAATATTTTAAAAACCTATATATAAAAGTTAATATAAAAAGAAAATCTCTTTATATTTTAAAGTATTAAAATAGCTATTTTAAAAATATTAATTATAATAATTAAAATAATTACTAATTAGCTATTATTCTTATATATTAATTTAATAAAAGTTATTTTTTATAAAGTATAATAGATTTAATTAAATATAAAGCTAAGATTAATTATAATAAATTAATAATTAAAGTTATATAAATTATATAAAGTTTAAATTTAAATATATCTTTTAAAAAATATAATAATTATATTAATTTTAGTTTTTTTAAAAAAATAAAAATTTAATTAAAGCTTAAATAGTAATTTATTTTAATAATTAATACTAGCTTTAATATAAAATAAAATAAAATAAAATACCTTACTTATATTTTCTCTTAAGAAATCTTAAGCTTATTAAAAACTATTTTTTATTATTAAAGCTTTTATTACTATTAGCCTTTATAGTATTTATATTATATACTTAATTATATAAATCCTTTATACTATATAAGTTAAAGCTATTATTATTATTATTATTAAAATTATTAATAAAGGCTTTTAATTAATTAATAAGCATTATAAGATAAAGTATTATTATAAAGCTACTTTAAGGTAGCTTATAAGCTATTATAAATTTCTAATATAAAATTTAAATTTTTAAGTATTTAATTTAAAACCTTAAAGGTAATTTTTATAATAAAAAATATTACTTTTTATTTTCTTTTATTTAAATTTATTAATTATAGTTTTTAGGAAAGGTATTTTAAAGCTATTAATTTTTAATTTTTAATTAAAATTAGTAAATTTTTACTTATTATAATAAAATTAATATCGATTACTTTTTAAAAATACTTTTTTTATTTTTATTAAATTCGAATAAAATTATTATTAATTTACCTATAATTTATCTAGTTATAGCAGTATATACTAGTAACCTTTCTAAAAATAACTTACTTTTTACCCCCTTGAGTATTAAACTTATAGGGGGTAGATTGTAATCATCAGATGGAAAGTACATATATCATGGCTCGGCCACGAAGTGAATAACTATGACGGCCATGTATTTGGATTGGGTGACAGTATTCACACCCTCCACCCACTCACATGGGTGACTGATCATGAACATATTACAGAGTACATACTTGTAGTACGACGCCGAACAACATACCGCTGCATATGCGGGGATCTACGGCCAAACACGGACAATGATTTATCGATACCGAGAGGAGAGTACTCTCGCCCAGCTGCAGGGAACCTTGGCCACCTGCTCCAGACATGACTAACGCGATGAACTTCCTGCTAACACTCTGTACTCCGTACTTAACGTCAAAACACCACCTCCTCACCAACAAAGTCCCATCAGCTACTTGTAATGTTGCTAATAAATCACTGATCCCAGCAGGACCCGCAGCCAGTCAACAAGCCTTTGGCATGTTACTTGATGACAAAGATCTATTTGCAGCATACCTAGCTCTTTGTAACGGAGGCAGCTGCTTCCAAGACTACTTCCATTATCATAAAATAGGGTGGGTGGTAGGAGCATTATGTATCTCTTCATCATCGATTTGCTGGGCCTTGCTGGCCGAGAACAGGCCCTGTCTGTATCTTTAGTTCACGACATTGCGGCATATTAAGGGTCTCATGAAGATACGGAGTACTTCTGTACAGCTCTGTTAGCTCCCTTGTTTCTGGCGTCTGTCCAGGCGGCAGTGGGAAAATTGGGCGGCGCTTGTCGGCTGAACCCTTGTCGATCGCGAAGCGTAGCGGATAATAAGTGTCATTGGCGGTTGTTACTTGCCGACCTAGCGACGCCATTAGCACGGATCAATCATTCCTGAGACATGGGACTCCGAGAAGGGAACTACTAATCATTAACGATCGTTTGATGCATGGATCAGAGGGGGTTGCGCTGATGGTTGGGATACTTTGTAATACCAAAATCCAGGACAAAAGCCCGGGGGACAAAAACTTAAAGTCCACGTTTTTTTTCTTCCCTGCTGCATGTCGTCAGTCGCAGAGTCCGTGCGTTTCAACTGCCAGATGTCCACATCCAACCTCGTTCAACCACAAACTCTACGGCAAAGCTAATCGCAAATCCAACACAACCGAATTCGATATTTCAGGGACGAACAAAGAGATATATCTAAACATCACCCATATGGTGACATATACTTTGCCTACATCTTGCGCACGGCGATGTCACAATAACCAACGATGACAAACTTTCTCTCTATGCTAGGCTGGGCCTTTCTCCCCAACGCAAGTCAACCCCGGACCTTGTTCACCCCTCCCCCATGCCATTCAAACTAATGAGAGGCTTCTTTAGCTCGTGACAGGTTGGGTGCAGACGATATACTACGGCCTCGCCATCCGCGCCGGGGATCCCAAACCTAGCCCAGGCTCAGCGCGCTTCAACTCCCACCGCCGCATAATCCACATGCTCGTCGTGGCAGCCTACCTCCTCTACACAATCTACGAAGCCGACCACGACATCCTCCGCGCCTCCTCCTTCTACCACGACCTCGGCGTCGCTCCCGAGTCGAGCGAAAAGGAGATCAAGTCTCGCTTCAGGCGGCTCGCCGCGCTGCACCACCCGGACAAGGCCGGCGCCGACGCCGGCGATGCGGCCTCGTACTTTATACACCTGAAGCTCGCGAGCGAGACGCTGCAGGATGCGGCCAAGAGGTTCGCGTACGAGAGGTTCGGCCCCGACGTCGTGAGGTGGCAGAAGTGCGTCACCATCAAGGACTACGTTACCAGAGGGGTGCTGTCGGGCATCCTCCCGCATTACGCCGTGGCCGTCGCGACTATATACATCATGGGCTTGTTTGGGTATATGGATTTCGGCAAGTTTTACCGCTGGCTCATCATCATCTCGCTCTGCACCTTCGAGATCCAAGCGGTCACGCGGCCGGACTTCCCAGGGGTCGTCAACGCCACCAACGCCGTCATCACACGCATCTCCTCGCACCCGCCATTCCTTCCTTTCCAGATCATCATCCTGGCGAGAAAACTCACAATCACCATATATATTGCACTGTCACAACTGGGACCCCTTCTAGCCGCGCATCTGAACCAGGGGCAGCAGCAGCAGGCCATGGGCGACGACGAGAAGACCGTACGGCAGGGGCTGGAGCGCCTCGAGGCAATGTCGAAGCAGTTGGAGACTGACGCGGCCCGGCTGATGGATATGGAGATGGCGCCTTACAAGGGGGATGCCGAGGCCGCGGCGAATCTGCAGGGCAAGATGAAGGAGTGGCTGGTCCAGAACACTATCAGAGCTGACCCCATGGTGCGGGATGCTCTAGGCCGATCATTCAGGATGAGGAGAATCGATGCGCCCAGCGGCGCGAAAGGGAACCGATAGACGTGAAGGATAGTTGGCTGTAGAGAAGATCTATTGGAATACAAGTTTACAATGTCTTAGATAGGGCATAGTGGCCCTCTATGTGATCTTGTGATCCTCATCGTCGTGATACCCCCAAACTAATGTAATGTTCCAATTCGTCCAGAAAACAATGACCAACAAAGACTCTCAAAGCATGCTATGCGAATCAATCCTTTAATAATCCCTTTCTACAGAATCTGCGCGCCGCGCGTCTCGATTGGAATGCAGCACATGGCAACAAACGACGAAAGAATAAGGATGGAAGATATGTATATCGGCGTCGTTGCCCCGTCTCCGGGTATATTGGCCGCCAAGATGGGCGCCGCCAGGCCCGTGAGTCGATTCAGGAAGCTGGCCACACCGGTTCCGGTGCCGCGCGCAGGGGCGGGGAAGATCTCGGGCGTGAAGGCGTACAGGACGCCGTACATGATGTTCTGGGCAAAGGCACTCACGCAGGAGAAGGCGAGCTGGCGGTTCGGAGTGGTGCCCCAGATGACGAAAGCAAAGGTGAAGAGCGCAGAGAAGAATGTCGAGGTGGCGAGAGTGCCGCGGCGGCCGAGAAAGGGAGAGGGGCGATCCACGAGCCAGGCGGCGAGGAGCGAGCCCGGTACGCCGAGGATACTGGTGATGGCGTAGTTTCGGTAGGTTGTGGCCGAAATGACCGAGGTTTCGTCTTGAACGCCAGATGCGTCTTCGCTCACGCGAGCAAAGTACTGAGGGAGGAAGGCGGCAAAGAGCGGGTAGCCCATGCCAATGCTGGCCCAGCAGTACCAGATGAGACTGGTGGCAACACCCAGCTTCCTGGGAGTGAAGAGGGGACGCAGGCGGTCGCCAGAGAAGCCCTTGAGCTTGGCCTTGAGGGCGTCGGAGCCGACCTTTGCGGCCAGGGGCTGCGGGGGCAGGACCGTCTCGTCGTCCTCGCCGGCTACGAGATCCATAATCTCCTCGGTGAGCCAAGTCTTGGTGTTGTTCTTGTAAGCGATGCCGTGGATGACGGCAACGGCTTCACTCTGGCGGCCCTGATTCAGAAGCCACTTTGGCGATTCGAAAAGGTAGAAGACGAAGAATCGGCAGACGAACATGGCAAAGGTGACGATGCCGATGGTGACGACAAAATACCTCCAGCCCTCCTCCACGGGCCAATTGGCAATGAAGTACCAAGCTGCCAGGGAGGAAGCGAGCTGCCCGATAGGCCACCACACGGAAAGAAGCGTCAGCAGCGCGCTGGACGCGTCGGGGAGGAACTCGAGGAACAGTGCACCGTCAACGGGCAGACTGCCGCCGACGCCGAAGCCCATGGCGGCCAGGAAGAAGCAAGCGGTGCCCCAGCTCGGCATGTAGGCGGCGGCGATGCCGAAAACACTGGCGATGAAGAGAGTCGAGTTGAAGGCGATGCGGCGGCCGAACCAGTCGGAGCCGATGCCCCAGACGAAGCTGCCCGCCGAGAGACCGAGGAAGACGGCGCTGGTGGTGTAGCGCACAGTCTTTTCTGACACGTCGAACTCGCCTGAGAAGGAGGGTAGACATAACGACACGCCCTGCAACCAAAGACTGAGGACAGCAGGCGTTAGATGTTGTCTTACTGTAACAGGAACTCAGGGTTGAGGCAACTTACTTATCTGCAAACCAGCCAAAACCACAAAGAATGAACAGTTGCCAGTTGTAACGGCCCATGCCGATATCTTGAATGGCCTTGTTCATAAGTTTTGATTTGACTTGCATCATGTTAGCGAATGTCCCTGAGTGCGCATGGTGTACCAACTCATCTCGACTTACTCTCATAGCTCGTCCACTTCTCCCCCGTTTTCGATCCTTTCCTCATCTCCGCTCTTAACCCATCGATGCTGTACTCTGACACATGCTTCTTGAGCATGCCCTCCTCTTCCTCGTCGAGTCCATCGATTTCATCATCACCCTCCTCCTCCTCCCCGCCCTGACCGCCGTGCTCCTTCGTGCTGCGACTCAACTCCTCCATCTCATGCTCTGGGGCATCGTACTCAGTCTTCCCTAGCCGCGCCGAGTGACTGTAGGTGTATGCATGTGCCAACGGGATCAAAACGCCCCTATAGCTCTGAGTGGATTCTGTGCGGCCGAAGCGCAACCCCCAAGGGAGGTTCATGATGGGCGCGTTGGGCTGTGCGATGGTCTATGGTAATGGGGTGAGAAGCTATGGTTGTCCGAAGTACGGATTTGGATGATGAAAGGCAGCAGTGAATATGTAGTCAAAGAAGAGAGGCCAATGAACAAGTTCGAAGTGATATACAATGAATAACGCTGATCCGAGATGCCCGCCGACAGTAATACACAATAATCGTCGTTACAAGCTTCTCAATTCCCTGGCGTTGAATTTCTTCACATGCAATGCAGCCACTTCCGAAAGCCAACAAAATCTAAAGCCAAAAAAGGGAAAAAGTGATCAAACGCAGATAAGGCTTTCCGGGCCCGTTTGCAGCAAAAGTATCAAAAGTATGACGAGAAAATCTAAAAAGAACGGAAAAGAGAATCGGAATCAGCGACGATGGAAGAAACGAGGCAAAACGCGGCGATTACCTATTGCAGGTTTTTTTTCTCTTTCCTTGCGGCGTCGTCAAAGGATGGTGGCGGCGGTGCAAGGCAAAGGGGAGAGGACAGATCAGGATCGTCGTTTTTAGAAATTCAAGGTGCGACTCGTCAGCGCTCGGTCTTGCCCAATGTCAATCCACTACGCCGTCAAGAATCCAGGGGTCACACTAGCTATAAGGGGTCCACCGAGGGCCGCTGGCACAACCATCAAATGATGATCCAGTGCTGGCGGCGGCTTTGCCGGGCTCTCGGGCGAGACGCTGTCCGCCAGAGACAGCCCAGCTTGGCATTCGCGGGGAAGATGCCGTCAAAAAGGGGGCACCAAGGGACCGTCATTCTACAACTACTAGTGGAACTTCAACGAGAACGAGGTGTTCTACTTGTACATGTACGGAGTAGATAGTATCATTTCATTGATGGGCAAAATGGCACATCTGTGGTGTACTCCTGCACACTGCCTTTCTTGCTCCTCAATTACATCCCCGTCCTTCATTGTCAAGAGCCAGTGATCTTTACGCACGAGATTCCATCTTCCCGTCTTTGCAAATAACAACCGTCTCCAACCGCAGATTTACCATGTTCATTCTGATATTGTAAAACTCCGAAACTCCCTTTACGAGTAAACTCAACCCTTCCTTTTCCCGGTACCAAGCGCCATGTTAGCCTTGTATAGCGTAGACTTAAAGGCTTTCTAGTTCTCCGAATCTTCGTCGCTAGTGGCGTCAATGTTCGACTTCTTGGGCTTTGCCTTGGTCTTCTTCGACGTGGCTACGATTGTTTTTTCTTCGACGGCATCGTCCAGGCCCTCAACACCAAACCCCTTCTCCTCCAGCACGGCGTTGATAGCGGGCACGGCCTTGAGGAGAGCGGTGTATTGTTCGACCGAGAGGGAAATGCCCTTTGCTACATTAGCCCTATTTTCTCCCTTGTGCGTATTCAAGCAACCTAACCTTCTTGCCCGGCAATGTCTTGCCATCCTTCTCGTAGTATTCCCGAATGTTGATGAAGCACATCTTCTTGAATTCGGATACCCCAATGCGTCGCTTGTTTGATAGCTACGCGATCGTCAGCAACTGATGCCATGTTGGCCATTGTTACACGTTGCCGTTACCTCCCAGTAAGGATTGCCATCTTCGTCCTTCTGCGCTGGCTTCGTGCTGCCCTTGGTTTTCTTGGATACGGGAGCGGCGGTTTGCTCGTCAGAGTCGTCGTTATCATTGATGAAGCTTGCGCTCCGCTTCAATTTTCCGGCCATCTTTTTTTGGAATGACAAGCTCACTAAGAGCCCGGAAGATTGGTTGCGTCGAGTAAGATAGTAGAGGCGAAGCTGGGGGTGTTCATAAGTATTCAACCCAGATATCAATTGATCGATGCTCTTCGTCGTATGCGGCGGAAGGTGGGAAGAACGGAAACGGAAACGCAGCTACAGCTATGGCGTGGTGGTGAGACGCGTTTGCGCAAGTGGGGCACGCTCGTCAATCTCGAAAGCACTTGCAGTCATCTTCGAGCAAACGCGGAGGCACGTGACACATTCCCAATCTTGACAACTCCGACGGAAAGAGTCGCATCTTGTCAATTCCAAGTTTCACGAACTTCTACACTCTGTTTCTATTCATCTCGTCAACCTCAGATTTGAATTCGCCTCAAGCGTCATCCTACAAGAACTTTCGTACTCGTATCCCTCCATGACCTCGAATCCTCCCTCGAGTGGGCTGAATGCGTCCCCATGTCCTAGACAGGGACTCCCCAAGCTTAGTTCCGATTAAAAAAAGTTAAGAGGACGGGACCCGCTCTCTTTACGACAGCCCCTGAAGACAGCAGGGAGAATCTGACGAGTCCAACAAGCTGCAAGTGATTTGCACTCCGTATGCTCACTTCTTTCTCTTACTACGTACGACATACGGCTCTTCCAAGGCACATGTGAGCTGCTACATGCTCCTCTACACAAACTCACATGTTTTCGTTCCTGATATGTTATACTATCTACGGTACATTGTTTCGTTAGTGACTTCAAGTTAAATTTCGGAGGTGACGGCCCGCACAATAGGGCGGGAGGGAAAAGAGCTGCCTCAATGAGTTCGATCGTCATCAACGATGCGCCCGGTGCAAGCGCTCCACCGACGACAACAACGGTGAACCGAGACATACTACAACCATCGAGCCCCAAAGAAGTTCCGACTAGTAGTTCACAAGAAGAAAAAGTTTCTCTTCTGCGGCAACAGGTCGATACGGAGCTCGAGTCGGACGAAACGAAATCCTTGGCTGAATCACAGCTGGCCAAAAAAGCATTACACTTCTTGGCAAATGCAACGCCATCCAGCCTCGCTGGCGTCGCTGTAGCGTTCGCAGCTGTCACATATGTTATACTTGGGCGCATTGGGTTAATACTTATTGGTGCATTTGTTGGCGTTGTATCCTTTATTGCATTCGAAGCCAGGAATCCCCAGGTAGCCAAGATTGTCCGAGGAGAGAATGGCTTCGACGTTCTGGAGCGACTGATGCTCAGTGCAGAATTCAACAAGCAAAATACGAGTAACGAAGAAGATGACGAACAGTACATGATCAAGGCTCTCGATGACTTCCGACCCGAGACGCGTGAAGCCATCGGCGGGCTCTTCGATGCTCTCATCCGCGACTACATCAAGTGGTGGTACAACCCGATCGTGCCTAGGGACCATTCCTTCCCTCTTGCTGTCAGAAAGGCACTTACCTCTTACACCATCTCAATCTCGAACCATTTGTCTCGCAAGCGACCCGCCGATACATTCCTCGATCTTCTCACAAACGGTTCATCTATGGTTATAGTCTTTATGTCTGAGCTTGCTTCCGCGTACTCAGAGCTCCCACCAGACTCGACCATGAACGCTGCAGATACCGTCTATAATTACCTAGCGAATCATCCCGAAAGCCACCTTGCTAATCTGCTCAACACGAATCAGCAGGCTGCCAAGTTCAAGAATGTTTCAGAGGACCTTTTGAAATACTTGGATGCCAACAACCGCAACTGTGACTCTGCGAGGGTCTTTCTCAGGGAAATTATTGCCAATTCGGTTCTTGAGAATATCTTGCAGAAGTGCAGCCAAGCAGATTGGATCAACGGCTGGATCGTGTACCTACTCGAGGCCGGTGAACCAAACCTAAACCAGGCCATCGACTCTGGCATGCAGACTGGGCGCGACTCAAGCCAGATGGTCTTTGCTGATATGGACGGGAATCTTGGCAACATTGGCATTGCTAAGCCTTCACGACCCAGCTCAGAAGAGCAGCGTGGCCGCCGCAAAGAGCCCATGCATAAGAAGAAGCTGAGCAAGGCCGAAGAAGAATTGGACGAAGCTATGGAGGAGATGAAAAGGATGAACGCCATGATTGCAAAGGACGACCAACGCCGGAAGCGAGAGTCTCTCGTCGTTGAGCGTCCAGGAGACAAGGAGTCTCCCGTTACGAACGGTGTCTCCCGTACTTCTATGACAAGCTCAAATGGAAACTCGCCCACTACTCAAACTCACCAGAGGACAAATACTTCTGGGGGCAACTCGACTGACGGTGTTTCGACCCATGGCGAAGCTATTCCTACACCAGTCACGCCACGTTCGACAATGGATTCCGCCAGTCAAGGCTCATCCTCATCCCCAAGGCCCTCGGGCGGCGGCAGGTTCACGAACTTTGATCAGATCGCGCCTCCTGCAAAAGACGAGCCTGATGAAGCGGCGAAGGCCAAGAACGGCAAAAAGGACCCTCTTACTCTTCACAATGCAGCCTTTACTCTACATGACGATGCAACGGGGGATACTTCAAAGATTCGCACCAAACCACACTGGGATTACTTGATTCAAGTTGAGCCCAAATCCGATGCTTACCCCGGATGGATGATTGTGCGTCGCTACTCCGATTTTGAGACACTGCACGAGATTTTGAGACGAATTGCTGCCATTTCAGGAGCAACAGCTTTCACAGAACTACACAAGGAGCTACCAGGATGGAAAATTCACACCCGGGAATCCTTGAGAGGTGAATTAGAGAGGTACCTCCGCGATGCATGCTGGTATCTGGCCTTGGCTGAAAGTGAAGGCATGAAGCGGTTCTTGGAAAAATCTCAAGGGCACACCCACGGTGACTCGAAGATCTTTGACTGGGAAACAGTGGGCAAGAATATGCTTGATGTATTGACCATTGCTCCCAAAGGCGCTATGGAGAGTGGGAAAACACTGGTTGGGGGCGTTACAAACGTCTTTGGGAACTTCCCTGGACTTAGCAGGAAGTCGACGGCTCAGTCTGTCGATTTGGCCCAGGACACAAGCCGTCTATCCGTCTCTACTCCGCCTGCGATGGAGACATCTAGGTCGCCTGCTAGGTCTGAGCGCGCCAGCACAGACAGCCAGCGGTCATCCATTGTTTCTACCCAACCTGGCAAGGTTGCTCCCATGGAGAGGCGCCCTAGCTACCAATTCTTGATGGGGGAGACGGATAGCGACTACACTCGCATGGCTCGAATGGAGCGAACGGAGCGAACGGAGCGAATGGATTCGATGCCAGGTACAGCCAGTGGCCGTCCAAGCCGTGAGCATAGTAGAGCATCTAGCATAGCTCCGCTACGCTCGCCGTCCTCGATTAGCCTTACCGATATGAAGCTGCCGCCACCCCCTGATGAAATGTCTGATGACTACGAATTCCCTAGCACCAGTGGCGAAACCCGCCACGATAGCCTGGGGCGTAGTGGAACCATCACAGCCAGGAGTATGGAAAGCGTAACCTCGCCATTGGCTGTAAATGGTGCTAAAAAGCCCAAGCCGGCTCGACAGTACCCTCAGCTGTCAGAGAGCGAGACTCGCGTAGCAGTGGAGTTGCTGTTCGCCGTCATCAACGAGATGTATACACTTTCTTCTGCGTGGAACATTCGACGAACGCTGCTCACGGCCGCCAAATCGTTTCTGCTCCGGCCTGGCAACCCATCCCTCCTGACCGTGCAATCGCTCATCCAATCCTCCGTGCTGGATACACAGATGTCGGATGCGGGCATCGCGGGCCATCTCCTCAAGCTGAGAGAGAATGTCATGCCTACAGATGCAGAGCGCGCCGAGTGGCCTGATGAGATGACGGCTGAGGAGAAGGAAAAGCTGAGGGTCAAGGCCAGGCAGCTCCTGATCCGCAGTGGCTTGCCTGCTGCGCTCATGGGCGTCATGGGTCAAGCAGCCACTAGTGAAGCCCTAGGCCGCGTCTTCGACTGCCTGCAAATCGAGGAGGTAGCGCGAGGCTTGATGTTTGGTCTATTGCTCCAGTTCGTGAGACCCTTGACTCACTAAGGAGCTCCTCTATTTGTCGCTGATGGAATAATTAGCAGGTGTTGAGCGAAGTCATGATACATTGAATTAAAGAGCAGGAGTAACGTAATGGGAATTGAATACGTTGGAAGCCAGACTAGATCTGCAATGTACCACATGTATGTATATATCCGTAGTAATGTAATGAAAACGAACTCGAGCAACGCATAGTTTAGCACAAGCTGTACCTTTTCTCCTCGCACCCATCAAACACCTTCCCTTTTCTTTTTTTTTCCCCAGAGCAGACTAGATGGTGTCAGATCCCGATACAGGTCTTATAGTAAGCAGGCTTTGCTGCTAGCTAACGTACCGACCTACCTATCTCCTCGACAGTTTAATCCACCTTGGCAGGCGGAATGTGACCTTTACTACTCCATGCATATATATAGCAGCGTAGTGTCTGACCTGTACGGATCAACCGTGTCTGTGCAGCAGAGTCTTGTCTACTTCATCAAGAAAATGTTTCATTCATGACTCTGTGTGCGCGCCTTTGCGATTTTGGCTTCCCCGAGGTTGCATATTGACGAACCATGCAGCAGCAGCTTCACGAAGACCTTTTTCTGAGCGGGGTAATAGCGCGCCCGAAGGGTTGTCATCAGTGACAGCCGTCATATTCCATGTTGCACTCATGTAACCCAAGCTGCATACGGGCATGCATACGGGCATACGGGCATGCATGCATGTGTGTATGTGTACATGTACTCCGTATGTATGCAGGATTAACCTAGCGCTGCATCTGCCGACATGCCCGGCAAAAGAAGTCGTTTGACACGTGAGATGAAATCAGAAGAATGTGCATCTTGTTCCCGTTACAGCCGTGCAGAATTTACTAAAATAACGTCGCATGCATGTTCGGGGGCAATGATGCTCAACTGTGTCGTCGTCGCTTTGTGATAACGTCGTTGTTTGCGTGCTTTTGTCCAAACGTCTGACCATTTTAACAGGTATGTACACTGGGGGCTGATCCTTGAGGATAGACATTGTCATGATCCTTTTTTATTTATTACAGCTCAGCTGTGACTTGAAGTGAGATGCTGCGTATGCTTGTATAGTACCACTGCATACATTTCAGAAAAACACATTGCTCTCTACCGCATCTCAATCCTACAAAGAGGAGATCGTCGGCAAAATAACTGCCAATATGCTGATGTACAAAGTGACTATTGTGTAACAAAATGCAGATCTTTCAAACGTGGGCCGGCGACTATTATCTGCAGGTTGAACAGAAACCGGCAGGTTCCCCCTTGTCCTGATCTGCAGCGGCGTGCACTTGCACTGCAACTGCGTACCGAGTAATACGGATTAAGAATCAACTAAAGTACTCAACGAACGTATGCAGGTTATAGACTTCTGCATGTCCAAAAAAAAAAAAAAAAAGAAAAGAAATCCCGTTGAAGCACCGACGATCCTGAGCCTATACTCCGTACGTATGCACTCCATATTCCGTATATCATCATCTCTGGCGTCACCCATCTCTCCCCCGACATGGCGTCGTCGGCGCTCATACCATGATCAGCGTGGCAGGGGAATACATGCATACCTACCCTACCCTGGCTCGATGACTTGCTGCTTGCTCCCTCGCCAACAGGCATCTTCCCTGACGACAACAGGCAAAGCGTGCTCTTTGACGCCACTTTTACACCGTGCCTCTTTGAGTCATGCTTTTCGCAACTCTTTACGGAGTACTTTTCGCTATGATGGCGTGGTCAACGCCCACACGTTGAGCGAAAGTAGAACTCTACCGAGAGAAAGACCGGTGATGGGTGATGGTGTGAGAAAGAGCCCGAATCTCGGTCAAACCAGTCTCACAGTGCAGAGTACGGAGGTACGCAGTCTTTTCTATAGCGGGGAAACTTATCGTAGAGCAATGCAATCGAGACTGTGAGGTTCTCGCAGTCCTTTCCCTCAACCGGCTAAGGATCCGCAAATAATATTTAATGCTCTCTGCCTGCAACGCCCAGAGCTAGGCAACCTCACAAGCTTATTCCCGGCTGGGTCGCGCTGGTTCGGATCAACGGCGGCCGCAGTCGGTGAATGCAAAGAGTTCGATAAAGCCTTCTAGGCTTCTAGTGCGAACCCAAGTTAATAGCCGAACGACGAGAGAAAAGTCTGGCGCAGAGGCTAAAGGCTAGCCAGCGCGGGCTGGTTTATTAGCGTCGAGAGTTGTTTCAGATGCTAGCGTCGGGGCCAACGGGGAGCTTTGGGCAGAGGCGAGGCTAGGGCGGAGACACCCACACTCCTTGGTCTATTGCTCGCGATGCTGAGCTAAGAGAAAAGACTACAGTAGTACGGAGTAAAGGGGGAGCACGCTTTTGTCAGAGCTGAAAACAAGTGCGTATCGCAAAGAAGAGAAACGTGCCATAGTCGGCCTGGCGGCGTCGGCCGAAGGGCAAGGTAAGAAGGATGCATTGGCACTATATGCATGTAAGTTCCATGCTTCTTCCAGCCATCTCGGCATGCGATAGGCAAAGTTCGGCTGGCTCAAAAGAGCTATATCAAGTTGAGGGCTGTACGGAGTACAAAGAGAGTAGAAGCCATCATAGGGGACAGCATGAGTCAGTTATTCAGAGGAGCGTCAGAGTGAAGGGCAGTGCTTCCTATCGTATTGAGAGGGTATATGATTATGTATTAAATAAAACTGTCAAGTTTCCGCATCGTAAAAGGCTCGTTGAATAAAAAATATGAGCAGGACAAAGTCGATTGCGTGAAAGGAAAGTTAACAAAAGTAGGTAGGAGACAACTGTAATGAGCTTCGTGAATATGCTAACAAATGAGAGATATTCATGTCATGGGTATCATAAATTATCGTAATGCATCCAAGTGCAAGAACAATGTGACAGGTGTAAATCAAGGCTTGAAAACTGAAGAAGACAGTGTGGTTATAGTCCGTGAAGGGGGGTAATCCTTCGCTGGGGGCGGAGGAGCAGTTGGGGACCTAGATTTGGCCGAGCTAGTCGTGTTCTTGTCAGAAGAGGTGGCTGACCTAGGCTCGGTCATGCCGTTTAAGATGCCATGGCTACGCTTTCGAGCTAGTTCTTTCCTCCGAGGTTCAGAAAGGTTGGGTGAGAGCTGTTCTGTAGCGGCGCTCATCTTAGTGATCTCTTCCTCCACGTCAGCCAATAGGCAGGCGATATCGTCCCCAGCGTAGATCCGGATACTTTCGACATCGGCGCGGTTCAAACTAGCGACACCAGTCGAGGCACGAGCAGCGGCCTCGGACTCCGCTTCTTCGATGATAGGCTGCTCTAGGATGGTACTAGGCACTTGCGCTACCACCCGCTGAGGGGATGGCGATTTGCTCGATGCCCGGGAGGAAGGTAGAGAGATTTGCTTCAAAGGACTCCGGGGAGGTGTGGAGATATCGTGAGCTCCTGGAACTGGCGGAAGGCCCAAGGCCTGCTGAAAAGACTCACTCCCTGCAGTTGTCAAACCAGGAGCAGAGAAAATAGCAGCAGCGGCAACATGCTCCAAAAGCTTCTGTCTGATGCGTGTTCGGCGGTCGTCAGCTTTTTCGACTTTGGCGACCCAGTCATCGATAGACGCATCAAGCTCCGCGAGGGCCTCCTCCTGCTTCAACATGGCCTCGTAGCTAAACTTGGCGGCTCGGGGAGATCGCAAGAATTGGCAGATGCGTGAATGGAGGTTTCGGCGGCCTGCTCGTAGCGAGGTGTAAGTGCGGCGGAGGTATTCTACTCGCTCATCTAAACGGCGAAGTTCCTGTATTCTTGTTAATATACCTATGCCGATCAGGAGGGGGGAAAGGAGTCGCTACCTTTGACAGGGCCTCAACGTCTTCTGTTTTGAGGATCTCAAAACGCTCCGCTTGGCGATATGCCTGTTTGTGTAGAACTCCTGCCTCAACTTCATCCATGTCTCGTACGGCTCGCTTAGGTGGAAGTCCAACAGGGAGTTCATCGAACGACTTTTGCTCTCGTGCCTCAGAATCTGCGTCCGATCTCTTCGGGTCTGTTCGTTTACGTGGTCTCCCTCGGTCTATAATGTTGCCCGGCTCCGAACAAGCACCCCGCCGGTGCCCCTGTCCCTGCGGTGCCATGGCCCTCTGCTTCGTCTTCTCCGGCTGAGGTGTCATAGAATGCTCTGCCACGGAAGAATTTTCTGGGCGGGTATCCCAAGGCTTTGGAGAGTGTCGGTGCGAGTCCCCGGGCGCAGATATAGGTGCAGCCACCGTCCAAGTTGACGCTGGGTTGGTAGAAGAGGATTTTGGCAAGGTAAGATCTGTCGCAGATGACGAGACAGTGAACGGTGTCGCACTCTGGGCTTCCGCTGGACGTACTTGTTTCGTAGAAACGATAGGCACGCTCCCAGAACGACTATGCGTGTAGAAACGTTGAGATAGCAGCTGCGGAGGTTTGGATGGTTGTTGCGGTATGATTAATGGAGCAAGATGTTTTGGGGACTGAGGCACTGGATCATCTCCGTCGAATGTCTCAAAGACATCCTCCATAGCAGCGTTAAGTGAATCGAATTCGTCTTCATCGAGAAATGAGGTCGAACGTCTTGAAGGGTTCTGCCTCACATCATCCCCCGGGGCACTGATAGAACGTTCATGAAGCGGCGGTCGCCCTGGTATCGTTGCTGAAAGATCTGTGAGTAAATGTTGATGCTGCTGTTCAGCGCTTATTACATACGTGAATCCATAGGAACCTCTTGCACTGTTGTCATGGGCCCGAGTTCCGGAACGCTGACTTTTCGTCTCCTGATCAAGCTGTGTTGCTGGATCTTAGCCTTCAGCCCAGCTGATGTCGAAGATGGCTTATCCTCCTTGGTGTTCATATTGACGTTTGGGAGCTTGTCTGGCACAAATGACCTGTAGTTGCTGGGCACAGGTAGTTTTCTATCGCGAGGGAAAAGCTGATATTTTGGTGACTGCCCGTATGAAGAGGGCTGTTGCATCCTCCAGGGGAAAGGCTTTTCTGAGGTTGAGGTGGCAGGTAACGACTAAACAGTTGTGTAAGCGTACAAAAGTCTGCGTGATCGTTGAATGGAACCGTACCAAGAAGCTCTCTGGAAGAACTGGAGACTCTGGTCTTGATATAGAGCCCGGCTCTTGTTCGGCGAGACAGTTAACTATATGAGCCATGATAATAGATATCTGCCCGTGTCGCAGGTAGAGCTGATCTACTGGGCCTGACAGCGTATCAGTGTTTCGAGAATTCGCCAATGCCAAGGTCAAAGGAACAACGCACGGGAGAGGCTGGCTACTGGGTATGTAGGCTGGCGTAACTAGTAGTAGCCGTCATGAAACTTCCCAACACGAGAGGGAAAGATCTGGAACAAATACTCTGTAGCTCGCTCGCACTTATAGACCTGGGTGCTACCTTCCAGCTGAGTTGCCAAGGCCCACTATCGCCTAGTGGCGAAGGACGAGGATGCTAAGAAAAGAGAAAAGTAGACGAGATGAAGCGTGCGTCCCGTACTTTTGGTCGTGGAGATTTCTCGCCGGGCATGCAGGGGCGAGGGATACCCTGGGCGACGGGCACAACCGGGGGTTTCCTAGGAGAACACCATGAACTGCGATGTAGATGGGGGCCACAACCCATCAATTGTGTCTTTAGCACAGTATCAGTTGTAAGATGGAATTGGTGTTCGGTAGGCTATCCGCGACTTACTTAGTTTGGTGCTTAACCACTATCCATCCCATTGTTAGTATATGTAGTTGTAGTAAAGCTCGAGCGACTGGTTAGTAGTACAGAGGCCGAGTGTCTCCTTTTGCAGAGTGAGAAGAGGTGAAACCGCCCAGACCCTTGTTTCCCCGTTGCTCCCTAGTTCATCACTCCCCATCCGCCCCTTTGAGCGCAGCCTTGACAACGGCGCAGGAACATGGTGCAGGGATACAGGGGTCATCAAGCAGCAGCCCCCACTTCACCCACCCCACGAGTGCCAAAGTCAAGACATGTGCCCAATCGGCGCACAAGTCTAGAGACAAGCATACTTTTGTGTAGGGGTATATCGGACGGCGAATATTTCACTGGGCATGCCGGGGAACCGTACTTGTAATAGGTGCCTGTTTCTGTCATGAACTTCTTATCCCTCATCGGTGCGCGCAAATGTGTACTCTTGGCGGTTCGAGGCGAAAAATAGGTTTGGCTGCGCGTCTACGGAGCAATCTAAGTCCTTATTAGTGACAGGAAAAGCATGTGCGCAACTGCTAATGCTCAAAACACGAAGGGTGCTAGTCCCGAACCTTCAGATACGTCCGCGCACTTGTTGCAAAAGCAAAATTGACGGAATACACACATAGGCAAGGTACGTACAGAGTACGGAGTGTAGTAACGTAAAACAACCGGGTTCATGTTTGGGGTAGCCAGCATCACCCTTTGCCGAGTGATGTTGCAGTCATCGAAAATCTTGGGGGAAAAAAATTTCGCACGTACCAAGTGACTTTTGATGCCACGCTCTTTTAAAAAAAGAAAAGTGGCCGCAGAACGTGGCCAAGCCAAACCCACGCAGCCTTCTCCGTGCATACGGAGTACGGAGTACGGAGTACCTACAGCAGAATCGTTGAAAGGACGAAAGAAATGTCGCGTCATCCCCAACATGGGTGTCTATGGAGGCTAGCCGGGCAACTGGGGGAGACAAGGGGAGAACAGAGCCAATCAAGCCCCGTGCACTGATTGCTCTAACTCTTAGGGGTCGTGCCTGCCTTGTCTCCGACACTTGCTGGTTGTAAGCTCCGGTGCAGCTCCTGCCTAACGGCTTAAGCTCGCTTCAAAATAACGGGACGGCAGGAGCTTCTCTTCGCTTACCTACTCCGTACGGAGTACAATGCATTGTATCTGGGGTGTGAGGTGCGAGTACGGAGTACAATTACCTACCTATAACTTTGGACGATTGTCATCCCTGCTCCCCTCCCACACATGTCACCTGCATAAGGAGTCAACATTACCACCCTCCCTCAGTAATCTACGGAGTAATAAGCCAAACCTCTGACGCAGCACAAGCTGTAGCCGATGACTGCACACAAAGAACTTGGGCGTGTAGCCTTCCCACCCGTATCACCTACCAGAACAGTGTCGACGACGAGAGGGAGCGTCTCGCAGCTTCTCCTACGGCATATCGACTGGAGAAGCAAGGATATCTCTTCCTTTTTTGTCAAGGATCTTTTTTCCGTTCGAGACCCCTGTGACAGCCATCTACCCTAGCACTACGGAGTACTCAGTATACGGACTACACACCCTAACACCCTAGTTGTAGGGCCTCTGGCAGTGATCGCCATCCGTCCATGACTCGTCTCTTGGCATTTCGTCCCATCTCTGCTACAGGTCCCTTGTCTAATAGGTCTGTGAGATGTAAGGATCCTTCCCGCATCTACCAGACACACATACAGCTCAACAAGCAGTACGAAGTATGGTCTAAACACGACCGACTAGCTTAATCAACTGGTATGCAACCGCTATACAAGTAGTGCAGGCTGAAAATACTATGCTAACCGAGACGAGTAAATCATATATGGTTTGCAGTGTGTGGTAGTCTGGACGACGTTATTATGTCCATTTGTGATCGTGGTTATCTGCTGGTTCTACAAACTTCCCAACGACGAAGCTAAGGATGCCGTGTTTCATGCCCGGAAGAGGCGAGTTCTCTCACTTTAGGGGATGCCGTGCTTCGTTGTAAGACCAGATGGATCTACAATTGCCATTGCCTTATTTTACGATACGAAGTATGTATAGCATTCTGACCTAAGTCATTTCCATGCATGGTCTATTCCAAACCCGAACACTTCAAAAAAAAAAAAAAAAAACGCACCCCTGAGTTTAAGTCTGACCTTCATCTTGTATGGCGAAAGAGAGCACTGTTAACATCAGGGTTGGCAAACTGCAAGTTTCTTCTGCAAGCTTCAAAGTTACGGAATCCACTACCGGCAGTTGAATATATCTTATCAATTCGTTTCAACGCAATCAACATGCCAAGGGCAATCTTCAGCGTGACCCATCGACCACAATTGGCCATTGCTCATTATGCATTATGAGAGTCCAGAGCTGTAATGTGTCAGTGCTACCATGATGATGTGCCTTTCTACCATATTGCGCGCCCAGGAACAGATGAAACTTTAGCTACGGCGAGGCCATTACCAACATCAGCCATATGACGACAACAAAGTCAAGAAAACAAGGTTTCAAGGCCTTGGACTTGGCTGTTACTCGGAACGGACCCTGACAGAAAGGGGCGACGGGTGGTGAGTGACTTCGAAACAGCCTCGTTCCGTACCCTGAAAGCATATCACACAGCGATCTAACCGCCCCGATACTACTCTGTCCACGGAACTGCAGCATATAGCTTTTGGAAACACGGTCTTTCGTCATGTGGCTAGCAATGTCACGGTGTATGACTTCTTTTTGGGAAATTGAGCGAAGTTTTTATCTGGATAATTTCACCTCGATGTTTCCTTCACAACCACAGGGGAGCGAAATTAGCAACACTTCAATGGGCCAATTGAATGTTCTCCTTCGCATTGACAGCAATAACTAAGAAGTGACTATTATGTTACCCAGGTTTGATGCAAATGGCAGCAATGCAAATCTTGAGCTCAGAGTTATTGACACTCCCCAAGCTATAGTACCACGATGGAATCAATGATGAGAATAGCATGCCCCTCCTATTGCGTACTCTACAACTACCGAAACGCCGTCTTCGCTCCCAAAGTTTCTACTTGCAAATCAGGGGGCGCGAGTCAAGTCTGGATCATGAGACATTATGGAGACTGATCTCCTAATGTTTGTAGAGCAAAGAGTCCCGGTCTTGGACTTGATGATCTGTGGGCCACGGCCAGCTGCAGCTCAGAATCGCAATAGGATAAAGTGCATCTGTGATGGACCCTGAAGCTAAACCCTAGAAGAAGCATGCTGATACTTATTGCCACAGTGACGGTTCATCATACAGGAGCGGAGTTTGGTGCTCGGGGGTCAAGCACTGTTCCACCACTGCATGACCCGATCAGGGGTTACAACTCCAAGCCGGAAAGGGGTCAAGGTAAGCTGTCAAAGCTGAAGTCTTCTTCGTCTGATTGTTTTTTCCCAGGGGATGGCTACCTTGAAAGTCTAATTTAAAGCAGAGCCTGGCTACATTATCGTCACCTATAGGTAAGATGTTCGAATACTCGGTGAGGCTATTCCACAGTGGCATAGAAGACAAGGCGATTGGTACTCCCTACAACTATTGTTCATTGTTCTCCTGGAGCCGCGAGATGAAGCCCCTTGTCTGAAGCAGCGTTTGCGTAATCTACGGAGTATTCCGTACACACAGAGTTGTATGTCATCCCACGCGATGCGACCTTACGTAGTACGCAGCATCTCAAGCTGCATACTACTCCGCATACATGCAGTGATAACGCGTGGTGTTACATCCACATCTTGCTGTAAGTGATTGTGACTCTGGTGTCCGTACCTGCTCTGAGGCTGTGATCGAGCGCTCTGACACCACCACCTTGTCGCAGGACTCGCAGTCACAGCCGCAGTCACAGGACCCCCTGGCCCCCGCCCCGCGTACTGGTGCGCAGTTCCGCGCAGCAACAAAACCAAAACCAAAAAAGAAAAAGAAAACCGTTTACAGGGGTGTAATCGTATACGCGCAATGATTGGTCCGTTCCATGTCTGAACGGGTTTGTCTCGAACAACTATCAGCGTGGGGTCTTGCTGCAGGTCGACTGCAACCGAGGGCAATCCATCCAGGTCATCACGTCAAAATGCTCCGTATTGACCGATAAGTCCGCACGTCCCCCTGCCTACCTCACGGTGAGCAAGGAGGAGTTTCCAAATTTCCTCACTAATTAAGTCAACTGCGTAAAATTTCTCCGGCAAATGGGCACCTGCTTACCGGCAAGTAACTTTATATTTTAGATCTCGGGGTTCGGAGTCGATCGACCATCTTGATACGCCCTGTCCCTCGTATGTACCCTAGGCGTGGGGGAAGGGAAGGTTTATTGGTGAGGGCCTCCAATTCATGCCTCAGATGAGCTAGGACAAAGTTCATTGATGGTGACGACGACGACGACGATGATGGTGATGATGCGTGGTGGTATTATATCTCGGTTTCCGTCCAGGAAGTAGCTGCTGACGGTACGACCCTTTCCCTTGTCGCCGGCAAAGCATATTTACGTTGACTATAGCCCCAAACCCATCCCCCCCCTGCCAATACTAAGACTCACCGGAACAAGCTGTCAGAAAGAGCACCTTGGGCCGATCCGACGTTGGGATAAAGGAAGTGCGCCGACAACCAGGCTCGCCTTTCCAATCTCTCGGTAATTACTACTAGTAGTTCCCAGATATACGGAGTATGTACCAAGAGATCATACAAGTATGACGTTGAGTCCTAACCATGGGGATCTGTCGGTCGGTGGGGTCAAGGCTCGAAATATACGTACGGAGTACATACTTGTACACGGTAAAACTCTTGGCTGCAAGTGGCAAGGGATCGATGTCGCTTCGGATGCTTTCCAATCAATCCTAACATCAACTGCCGTGGGTGTCGGGATTCATGTGGAAACTGCAGAGACGATTTATCAATTGTCTGCATATGGTGGCAACAAGTGATGAAGCGTGACTCGCTGGCGTTGAGGCTGGTGGTGAGGGCTAACCGCATCATGGCTCTGAAAGTCTGAAACACCCAGAGCCAAGTCTGGTTTCAGACCATCATGCACATTACGTGAACTGCGCGTTTTGTGTCGATTCATCAGCAGGAGTTTGTGCATAGCTAATAGTTAGCTTCAATAGTTAGCCTCTATACTCCGTACACCTTTGTTAGTCATGTTCTTTTGCTTGTGCCTGCGACAGCAATCGAGTTTGATGGCACCGGACAAGAGTCCGGATGTGCACGCACTATCCTGTTACGAGGACATCTTCTCTTTGAGGCGACAATTGAAAGGAGCAGCCGATCATCTTTCCCTATAGAGTTACTTGATCGAACT
Source organism: Trichothecium sympodiale (assembly GCA_003012115.1). Classification (NCBI taxonomy): domain Eukaryota; kingdom Fungi; phylum Ascomycota; class Sordariomycetes; order Hypocreales; genus Trichothecium; species Trichothecium sympodiale. The sequence goes on along the minus strand of PXOB01000013.1, from coordinate 19,166 downwards.
TTGCATAATCTTGCTAGTTGCAGATTTCACGTTTTCAAAATCGGGATCTGGGTCTTATCAATAAATTTGAAACTTCGGCATATGGTTTGCGGTTGCCCTCAATTGTGACAGAGGACATGTATGTGGATACCACTGAACTCGGAATTAGGTGCAGAATAATTGAGGCATAGCTTGTGTGAAGCGATGAGTGTGTACGGTCAAGTAATTTTGTCACTGCTACTAGCTTGCTTGCTGTTACCAGCCCAAGATCTACCCTAAGCACCTGAGGCTGTAGGTACCTAGGTACATAGGCTGCGGGCAGCACGTGATTACCTGAAGAGGAATGTGCTACATCATGCGAAAAAGCCCAGCAGAAGAGTACTGACGGAACCAACCCCTCCTCCATCCGATTGCCCCTCCCTTCTGCCATAGCTCAGTTAGCTCAGGTAGTATTAGTGGCGGCACACTGCAGGATAGTGGGGGAAGAACTTTTGAAAGGACAGACTCATTCTACAGTTGGACTCGGCTTCGAGCTTCACCAGCCGTGTGCCATCCACATTTCTCCTCAATGTCATTGCTCTACACGGTTGGAAAGTTCAGCATTGGCAGATTATCGTTGAAGTCCTGCTCCTCCTTCACCACGACTCGTTCCTTGTATAGAGGCTTCGCAACCATGGCCGGCACCCGCGACCCCAGCACTCTCTCCAACTACGGCGCTTGGCGCACCAAGCACACGACTGTCAACTTCAATGTCGACTTTGACCGAAATCGCCTCAAGGGTTCCGTCACCTTGGCGCTAGAATCACAGACAGACGAGGAGAGCAAAGAGGTTATCCTTGATTCTAGGTTTGTCAACGTCTCGGCTGTCAACGTCAACGACAGCGAGGTAAAGTGGGAGCTCAAGCAGCACACGGAGCCCCTTGGAGCACCGCTACATATCGCGCTCCCTGAAGGGGCACCCAAGGGCGAAATCATCAACTTGGCTATCGATCTGGAGACTACTGAGAAATGCACTGCGCTGCAGTGGCTGCTTCCTGCCCAGACTTCTGACAAGAAGTACCCTTACATGTTCTCTCAGTGCCAAGCCATCAACGCCCGCTCATGCTTTCCTTGCCAAGATACCCCTGATGTAAAGTCGCCCTTCACCTTCAAGTTGACGTCTACGCTGCCTGTCGTGGCCAGCGGTGTTCCCGTAGGTGACCATACTGCTGCACCCGGGACCTTAAAGCTCTATGAGTTTGAGCAAAAGGTGCCTATTCCTTCTTACCTCTTCGCCATTGCCTCTGGCAACATTGCCACTGCCCGTATTGGTCCTCGCTCATGGGTAGCCACCGGGCCGAGCGAACTTGAGGCCTGCAAGTGGGAGCTTGAGGAGGATATGGAGAAGTTCATGGACATTGCTGAAAAGCTCGTTTTCCCTTACCGGTGGGGGGAGTACAATGTTCTCATCCTTCCCCCGAGCTTCCCATATGGAGGCATGGAGAATCCCATTTACACCTTCGCTACACCTACAATCATCAGTGGTGACCGCCAAAACGTCGATGTCATTGCTCATGAGCTGAGCCACAGCTGGAGTGGCAACTTGGTCTCAAACTCCAGCTGGGAGCATTTGTAAGTTGTTTATACAAGTGCTAGACAACATGTGCTAACAAAGCTATAAGCTGGCTCAATGAGGGCTGGACCATGTATCTAGAGCGCCGTATTCAGGCTGAGATCCATGGTCCTGCCGAATTTGACTTCTCTGCCATTACCGGCTGGAAGGCGCTCGAGGATTCCATAGAGCACTTTGGCAAAGACCATGAGTACACAAAGCTCATCATCAACCACGACAATGTTGATCCCGAGGACGTGTACAGCCAGGTCGCGTACGAGAAGGGGTTCCATCTTGTGTACTGGCTGGACCGACTAGTAGGACGTGAAAACTTTGACAAGTTCATTCCTCACTACTTCACCAAGTGGTCCGGCAAGTCCCTCGACTCGTGGGAGTTCCGTGACACTTTCGTCGACTTCTTCAACAACTACGGCAATGAGGAAATCAAGCAAAAGGTTGCCAGCATTGACTGGGAAGCCAAGTTCTACACTCCTGGCCTTCCTGAGAAGCCTGAATTCGACACAAGCTTGGCTAATGAATGCTACGAGTTGGCGGAGAAGTGGAAGGATGGTGTAAGTGAAGCCCTCATTAGTCGTATGTATACCGTTCTAACGTACCTCCAGTCATTCCAGCCAAGCCCCAAGGATGTCGAGTCATTTACCTCTAACCAGAAGCTCGTCTTCCTGGAGAAGATTCAGCAAGGCGAGCCTCTCACCGCCGAGCGATCTCAGCTTTTGGGCAAGGTCTACGATATCGCTTCGTCAAAGAACGTAGAGCTCAAGTCAGCCTACTACCTCATAGCTCTGAAGGCCTCTGATACATCATGCACAGCCGGCGTCGCAGAGCTTCTGGGGACTGTTGGCCGCATGAAGTATGTTCGCCCGCTATTCCGCGGTCTCAACAAAGTCGACCGCGCTCTCGCACTGGAGACATTCGAGAAGAACAAGGATTTCTATCACCCGATTTGCAAAGGTATGGTGGAAAAGGACCTGGGCCTTTAGATACCTACTATTTAGTAGTGCCATAAGGCATGATGCTGCAAAATAGAAATACCAGAAGAACCAAAGAATGACCTCGCTATACCAACCAAGAGGAACCTGCCATGCTGTCGCTCCACTTCTGCCCCTGACTTCTTTCGAACTTTTGCGCCGACAAAATCTCGTGTGCGCCAAAGTTGCCATACAGGTGTGGGAAGCCGTTCTCCCACTTGACAGACTCTACAATCTTGGACGAGTCAAGCTTCAAAACCCATAGCGTGGATACATCTGTAAAGAAGAGATTGCAAGTATTAGGTACCTTGGCCTGTCAGCTTTGCCGTTGCCCAGGATCCAAAGCGTGAAGCTAGTTCAGGCCTTACTTGAGTTGATGTGCTGAGGTGGACGAAGCCGTCGGTTGCATCCAACGGGGAGAGGGGATATTCATCGGGGAGGGGTTCGGATGGTGCAGTAGGCACAATTTTGTAAAAGTAAGCCGGCGTTTGTTCCACCATTGTTTCTTGATTGAGTGTGACTGCTGTGGGGAGTTGACAAATCTTGAGGTATATGGCATCAATTAACAGAGACCAACTGAGCTAGGGTTGGGCAAGGTTGAAGTTTGCTGAACACTCAGGGTAAGTGAGGTTAGTTGATGGACTTCCCGTTGGGCACGTAATTGGTTGGACAGTGTTACACAGTACGGATTACTGTACATCTTTGACCACGCCCCGGGCTCGCTTCCCCCTTCCAAGGTCCGTACCACAAGAAACAACCATCTAGGAAAAAAAAAAAGAAAAAAAAAAACATAGCGTTCCGAAGAGGAAGCTTAGTTGGAGTAATGATGAGCATGCGCTGATCAATACCATGTCACGTGGTCCTGTTCCATCACAGCTGTGTTTGCTGTCTGGTCTTCCCTCCACTGAGGTTGGCAGCAAGGTCCGATTCTTGGGATGGTATGCCTTCCCCCCTCCTCTGAAAAACCCGCGCCTCCTACGACGCTCACAGCTCCTAGCGTTCTTGACTACTCTGCCTCCGCCGGCTATCTGACCGTGGGACACAACTTCCCCAAGAATACTGATATCACAGTTGCCGTGGACGTGAACCTTGTGCTGGAGAGCATGAACCATGAAACAACTCGTGTAGGGACCTGGCTCAATGTCCTAGGTTACATCACGGAAACGTCACAGCCAGAGGGCCGGGCCAAGCCGAGGAGAAGAAGATCGTCAAAGGCGCGAGCCCCGGAAGCTCGCGTTCAAGCCTTGCTCATCTGGCCAACGGGGCCGCTGGACGTTGCGAGGTATGAGAAGGCATTATCTGAGGAGGAAAAGGACGACGGCTACGTCGGTATGGCGGAAGCGAGTGGCGAAAAGGCCCGGGAATCAGCAGGAGAGGCGCGGGAAGGTGATGGGAACGAGAAGGGGGCGGCGGGCCATGCTGCTACAACGCTGACCAGTCGCGGACGTGCTAAATAACACATTCACTGTACGGTCCGAATCGTAGCTCAGCTATACAATCCGCATTATATGCAGATCAGGACGGACATGCAAGCATCTCCCAAAGAAAAAAGTCATAATTCCAAGCCATAAATCGGCACGTCTACTGTTGCAGCATACTCGAGATACCTGAATTGCAAGGACGATGCTGCTCTGTTTATATGAAATAGTGCATGTAATGGCAGTGTCCAACTCTAGTTATTCTAGGCGGTGGCCGCTCAAGCTTGTTCCAGACGCCTCCTCTATCCCGTAGCAATATATGTCATCTCCCACCGCGGTGGCCATCTCGTGATCGATTCAACAGGACGGGTTGGTGTAGCGGTCGTTTCAACTCCTTATCAGGAGTCTCTTCGGCTTTAGCAGCCGCCTGCTTGTCCCAATGCTCTCTCGACTTTGTGCAGATGTCGTCGATTTGTTCCTAGTGGGCTGTCGGCTAATAGTGTCGGCGCCAGGGGGGAGGCGAATCTACCTACATCTGTCAGACAAGGGCCTGGCGTCGTTATAAGAAAGCCATCTTCTCCCTGGAATGGACCATCAGCTGCCGGGACAAACAAATCAGGGGGTGTTCTTTTGTTATACCTCCAGTGTATAGGGGCGGACTGTCGCTTCGGGGCCCAGGTAGTATTGCAGTTCTTGGGTGATGATCCTCTTGTGGATATCGAGGTTGGGAATCCAGTACCGATTCATTGGAAAGAAGATTGTAGTCTTACTTGTGTATGCGAGGAAGAATAAACTACAGCGAAAGCGTGATATTTGAAAAGAGAACCAAAGGCTTATTATATACCCCCCTTCTTCTGGGCCGGTTTGCATCCTGTGACCCGAAAAGGGACTATAATAACTTGGAACCCCCTCTGGACGAGACCCCACATATGAAGAGATAGGCATCGTTAAAATAAAGTGTTAGCATAGTTACGCAGATGTTACTTGGGTGAAGCGCATATCCTATCCGAACTTCCTAGCATGGAAAAGAAGCCGGCATACTCCGTAGTCTCCGTACACAGTAGTAAGAGGAAATGCAAAATCATGTTGCGATAAGCACTCTTTCAGTCATGCAGTCTCAATACGGCTTCTTGTTGACAATTATGGGGTAAAGCCCTGCTCCATGTTCATGAAGCGACAAAGTGAGGCTGACCAAGGGGGCGACGAGCTTCATTGGTGGGCCGACAATCACGAGATCCGCCTCACTTCAAACGACTTCCCGCGAGAGCTTCATACTGTGGGATTGAGGGACCCCTCATTGTATTGCTACCCCTCTCCCCCTCCCCCTCCAAAAGAGTAAAAAACAGTAAGAGTTTTGGCTGGCTGGGACTAATATAACGTCAGAATGAAGATGGAATATGGTTGGTTCTCGCTAAGCTCTAATGACCTGGTTTAGGTCCGTTACTGACAGACCAGCCCTACAACCTTTAATGATGGTGTGGTTGATGGGCGCTCTTTAAGAAGGGCCTAATTGTGCTAGGTGATCATGAGAGCGAGCTCTCCAAGACACGTACGAACTGTTCATGGAAAAGGTGGTCATTTCGAAACTTACGCAGCCCAAGTGAGACCCTGCAGTTGCAGCTAGGGCATATGTAGACCTGGCAACGCGATGTGCATACCGCTACATGCTAGGCCAATACACCACTAGGTAATTGAGCTGCCAAGAGTCAACAGACATATGATGAATGCAGGGCTTCATTTGGTTATGTGGTATGAAATTGCCTCCACGCATTGGTTCGAGCTGGTAAGGAGGGCAAGTGGCCAAGATGATTCTGCCTCAGACCATATAGATAGCACTTTGGAGTAGCTTATATTCCGAAAAGGTTATTGAAAGAAAAGGTCCCTTGACCGAAGAGCAGGAGTCATCACTTGATCAAATCACCGCTTTTTTTGAAGGTATCGCAAACATATTGCGGGATGGGAATCGAAAAGCTCAAGGATAGCTACTTGGAAATGACGACAGTGGGCACCTGCTTCCCTGTCACATGCAGCTGATAGAGACACCAAGCGTCGAGTCCGCCCAACGGGTAATCCTCGGAGAAACATTACCTAGGAGCTGGCGTCCGCACGTGAACGTCACCTCGAGGATCCTCCAATCAAGCGGCCTGCGTGCCTGTTTGCTTAGGATCCGACGCCGACAATCCACACTCGCGATCGCGTCGCTCATCTTGGAGTCTTTCAGCCTGCGCCGAACCAAACACGATCGTCGGCACCTGCAACGGCGGCGGCATAGCAGTCCCAGTCTTGCGAGAGATTGCACTCAACCACACCACCCCCCTGATATACACCGGCGTTTCGCTAACCGCATCGCGACTAAACTCCCCGCCCTGCGACCTCGGGAAGCAAACCAGGCAGTGAGAGGTTGCGATATCCGCGCAAACCATCGCCGAAGAATGATAGCTTGAGGTCGAACGGGAGCTCAGTGTCGAGAACGCATCCGCGGTGCCCGCCTTCTCCACTGCCGCTCATACTTCCCGAGCAAAGAAGGCCGCAGACGAGGCGCATTCTATATCGAGACGTTTCAACCCACAGGGGACCAGACGCGGTCCCCTAGATCTACTGAGCAATCATGCCGCCCGGCGGGGGTGGTAATATCAAGGTGGTGGTGAGAGTGCGGCCTCTCAACAGCAGAGGTAGGTTAAGGAGAGTTGACCGGGTCCTGGAGCATTGATTAATGGTTCTGCAGAAATCGAACGAGGGTCAAAATGTATTGTGCAGATGAAAGATGCCCAAACCATCATCACACCTCCCGAAGGCGCTACCTCAGGCAAAGGACAGAAGGACACCGCCACCAAAACCTTTGCCTTCGATCGATCATATTGGTCATTCAGCAAGGATGACCCCAACTATGCCGGGCAGTCGAACCTCTTTGACGACTTGGGAGGGCCCCTCCTTGACAATGCATTTGGAGGATACAACAATTGTATCTTCGCCTACGGTCAAACAGGTTCCGGAAAATCGTACTCCATGATGGGTTATGGAAAAGAGATTGGTATCATCCCCATGATTTGCCAGGAGATGTTCAACAAGATTGAACGGATCCAGGCCGCGGACCCCGACGTCAAATGTACCGTCGAAGTATCGTATCTGGAGATTTACAACGAACGAGTGCGCGATCTGCTCAACCCTTCGACCAAAGGAAACCTAAGGGTTCGAGAGCATCCATCGACCGGCCCTTACGTCGAAGACCTTGCTAAGCTTGTCGTGAATGGATTTCAAGAGATCGAGCATCTGATGGACGAGGGTAACAAGGCCCGTACTGTTGCTGCCACCAACATGAACGAAACATCTAGTCGAAGTCATGCCGTCTTCACGCTCATGTTGACGCAAAAGAAGAAGGACCATGAGACAAAGATGGAGGCTGAAAAGGTCGCAAAGATTAGTCTGGTTGATTTGGCGGGTTCCGAGAGAGCCAATTCAACTGGCGCCACCGGTGCTCGTCTCAAAGAAGGTGCTGAGATCAACAGGTCTCTGTCCACCCTTGGTCGTGTCATTGCGGCTCTTGCAGATCTGTCGACTGGTGGGAAAAAGAAAAAGGGCGCCGCCAATCAAGTGCCGTATCGAGACAGTATTCTGACCTGGTTGCTGAAGGATTCGCTGGGTGGAAACAGTATGACAGCCATGATTGCAGCCATCAGCCCTGCAGACATCAATTACGATGAAACTCTCAGCACCCTGCGATACGCTGATTCCGCCAAGCGCATCAAGAACCATGCTGTTGTCAATGAAGATGCAAATGCCCGCATGATCAGAGAGTTGAAGGAAGAGTTGGCTCTTTTGCGAGGCAAATTGGGCGGTGGCGTACCTGGTGGTGCCGGTGGGGCAGCAGTGCCACCGGATGAGATATACGCTGAAGGCACGCCGTTGGAGAAACAGATGGTCACAATCACGGGCTCGGACGGACAGCAGAAGAAGGTCTCCAAGGCTGAGATTGCAGAGCAGCTAAGTCAGAGCGAGAAGCTGCTCACTGATCTAAATCAGACTTGGGAAGAGAAACTGCTGAAGACTGAGGAGATCCACAAGGAGCGTGAAGCAGCTCTGGAAGACTTGGGTATCAGCATTGAAAAGGGTTTTGTTGGTTTAAGTACCCCTAAGAAGCTACCTCATTTGGTCAACTTGTCTGAAGACCCATTGCTTGCGGAATGTCTTGTTTACAACCTCAAGCCAGGTACAACCACGGTAGGTAACGGTGATACGAACACCGATTCCCAGGCAAATATCCGTCTCAATGGCACGAGAATCCTACACGAGCATTGTTCGTTTGAACATGCGCAAGATGGGACGGTCACGGTGATCCCGGCCGAGGGAGCGTCTGTCATGGTTAACGGCAAGCGGATCACGGAGCCTAAGCAGCTACATTCCGGCTTCCGAGTTATCCTTGGTGATTTCCACATCTTCCGTTTCAACCACCCCATGGAAGCGAGGGCGGAGCGAGCAGAGGTTGGGGGCAGTTCTTTGCGCTACTCTATTACTGCTAGTCAGCTTCAGTCACCGAGCCCCAGTCCGCGACCTGGCCATGATCGGACATTCAGCCGAACCTCTGACTTTACAGACTCTAGACCGGACTCTCCTATTCCTTACGGCCGCACTGGTAGAGACTCTGATTGGTCGTTCGCGAGAAGAGAGGCTGCAGGCGCCATTCTTGGCAGTGACCAAAACTTTACCAAACTTACGGACGAGGAGTTGAACGCCCTGTTCGAGGATGTGCAGCGAGCAAGAGCCGAGCGTGTCAATGTTCGTGAAGATGGCGATGACAGCGAGTCTGTTACTTCTTATCCCACACGAGAAAAGTATATGTCGACCGGCACTATTGACAACATGTCCATGGACACTGCTTTGACGATGCCTTCCACTCCGAAGCAAGGCGAAGGCGAGGATAGGCTGAGGGAGACGCGAGAAGAACTCCAATCCCGGTTGGAGAAGCAAAAGGAGGAATTCGAGGAACAGCTCAAGACCGCAGTCGCAGCCAATGTTGAAATCGAAGATATCAAGAAGGAGAAGGTGCGAATGGAGACGCAATTCATAGAGATGAAGAAGAAAATGGAGACCCAGCTTACTGCGCAGAGGAAGCAGTACGAGGAGAAGCTTGAGAAGATGGACCCATTGCGCCGACCAAAGGCAAGTCCCAAGCTGTCAGAAGAGGAGATTGAGAGGGCCAAGGCTGCCATCGAAATCTGGCGTAGTCGGCATTACGTCAAGATGGCAGAGTCGGTCCTGCAGCATGCTGCGATTGTGAAGGAAGCGCAGATTATGAGCAACGAACTTGACGAAAGCGTGGTGGTTTTCCAATTTACGATTGTTGATGTTGGGCACGGTTTGTGCTCATCTTATGATATGGTGCTGAACGGATTGACAGGTGAAGGGGACGACATCGCCCTGGACGACACCCCTAAACCATGCATTGGCATTAGGGTCGTTGATTTTAAGCATAGCGTGGTTCACCTTTGGAGTCTTGAAAAGCTTTATGACCGTGTACGGCAGATGCGACAGATGCATCAGTATATCGATCAGCCCGAGTATGCGCAGCACCTCAGTCTTGACAATCCCTTTGTCGAGACCTGTATGCCGGCTTACTCACTAATTGGTGAGGCGGATGTGCCTCTGAAGGCCGTGTTTGAGAGTCGTGTACAGGACTTTTCCCTCGATGTGCTGTCGCCACATACATCAGACGCTATTGGGATCATCAAGCTCTCGCTGGAGCCATCACATGCTCGAGCACCCAGCAACACCTTGAAGTTCAACGTCGTCATGCATGAGCTTATTGGCTTCGCTGAGCGCGAGGGGACTGAAGTCCACGCTCAGCTGTTTATTCCCGGTATCTCTGAAGAAGGCGGCATCACTACTACGCAAATGATCAGTGATTTTGATGAGGGTCCGATTCGGTTCGAGAGCGTTCATAGCATGAGCGTTCCACTATTTGCCCCTCCCGATGTCACATTGCGTGTGTCGATTTTCGCCAAGGTCTCGACAATGCACTTGGATAAGCTTTTGAGCTGGGACAATATGAGAGATGCGCCTACCCAGGCTAATGGAAATGGGACTCGTATCAACGAATCCCAGTTCTACACGCAAGAGAAACATGACCTGCTCTCGCGGGCTCAGCTTCTTGAACTCAACGAAGAAGGAGAATATGCTGCAGTGGAGGTTGCTCAGACAAGCGAGCTTGATATTGGAACTTTCCAGCTGCACCAGGGCATTCAGCGACGTATCAGGGTGGTGGTGTCTCATAGCTCCGGCGATGGCTTACCTTGGGGAGACATTACTACCATTCGCGTAGGGAAGATCTGCCTCGTGGACTCAGCTGGGAAGACGCCCAATCTGAATTCAGAATCTCCAGACGTGAAGCTTCAGATGGCTACAAGCCCTGTGTACAAGGAAAACACAAACGGCACTCGCAGCATCGAGGTCAATGCTCAGTGGGACTCGAGTTTGCACAAATCCATACTGCTCAACAAGCCTACAGCACCGAAATACCGCGTTCAAATGACCATCTCTTGGGAGATTAGCTCGGAGAAGCTGGCAGAGCCCATGAAGTTTGCACAAAATGTCTGCGTGCAGATAATGCCCAGAAGCTATGTTCGTCAAAGCTCCATGTTCTCTTCTCTTTGGCAGAATGTTAGATTCGTTCGTTCGTCAACGGCTCTCTATACTTTGACTATGCGGCCTGCGCCTATCAAGAGGATTGGTGACTTGTGGAGAATGAACAGCACGCACGACTATGTCAAGGGTGAAGAAAACTTGGCTGGTTGGGCACCGCGTGGTGTCTCCCTGGTTGGCGACTTTATCCGCGCTCGCAAGAAGAGGAGACGCGTTGCAGATCTCGGGGCTATGCATACTGTGCTTAGCAAGATGGGGTTTGATCCTAATAATGTAAAACTCCCTACGGAAGTGCCTTTGCCCGAGGACTCGCCAGAGCTGAAGCCGATGATTCTACCGAATGATGACGATCTACTTAATGACACGCCCGAGTCCTCAAGGCCGCCTTCAATCCATGAAGATGTTGAACCTCGGGCTGATGAAGGGGATGATACGATCAATGCGGAAGTCTCGGCTGAGGAGGAGGAGGGGGAGGAGGAGCCTAAGAATGAGTATGATGAGGAACAGGCAGATCTTGTCAAGAGATGCGTGAAGTTTTGGCAGAGATACCCTGATCCTCTTGCCAGCATCCTGAGCCCTACCAACACCATGCCCCCAGCCCACGGCGCGCCGGAAGAGCCACCGCCCCCAACATTCATCACCACCATCATCCGGGTACCCAAGAACCCCAAGGTGCTTAAAGGGGGCTACATGCTCGTGCCTAACGATCAATCGACGCGCTGGGTCAAGAGATTTGTCGAACTTCGACGGCCGTACTTGCACATTTACTCGACAACAGATGGTGACGAGGTTGCCGTGGTCAGCCTGCGCAACTCACGGGTGGACAGTCAACCCGGTGTTCTCGGGCTCTTGCACGGCCCCGATGATTATGATGGCCCCCAGGGGCAGAACGGCGGGCCAGGTTTTACCCCAGGCCACCGCCGGACGTCTTCAGGGCGCGTCATCTCGACTATTTGGACTGGCGCCGGGGAAGCTGGAGGTGGAGCATCCGACGGACAAGGTGGCATACAGCGCCTTAGCGAGCGCATGCAAGCGGGCGTGTTTGCCATCTACGGGACCGACAACACGTGGCTCTTTGCCGCTCGGAGCGAGAAAGACAAGATGGACTGGATCTTCCGCATTGACCAGACGTTCGCCAACGAGAGCTCGACGGCCAGCGGCATCATGAGTCCTCAGCAGGGAAGCGAGTTCAGCTTCTCGGGCTCCGTGAGGTAGGCAGGGCCTCACGCATACTTTTCTTTTCTTTTCTTACTTAATTCTTTTCTTCATTACAAAGACTTGGGTGGGATTAGTTGCGTTGACAGATAATTTTTTCATATACCCTACCCCTTGAGTATGAGGCAGCAAAAGCAATGGATACATTAGCGTTCTGTAGAAAGTTATTGAAGGAGGGAACGGTCGTTCATTTGGATTAAGTGGTGTTGGGACCAGGGCAGGGGAGGCACATGTCGGAGCTTTGAATAGAATGAAGGCTCGACAACCGTTACTACATATAGATAGCTCCATAATCTCATCATATCTGAAGCACATAACTGCTCGGTATATAGAGGCTTAGGTGACGGCTTTATTGTTTAGACGGTCATCATTCCTGCAATTTGCCCAAGGGGTAGTGAATGAGGCATAAGAATGACCCAGCTAGCTGGTACGGATATCTGACGAGGGCACCGCTTATACCACCAGCAGGGGACAGACAGGGACGTGCGCGGCTAACAAGTCCGCAAGATTGGCACTTTTGCTATCGGTAATGCTCCAAGTCCCACGTGCTATATCCGTAAGTTTCCTCGCAGGAGGAAGCTTTTGCTGTTGGTCAATACAAGTACAACTACTCCCTACGGAGTACTTGTATGTAGGTCTGGATCCGAAGGAATGTCAAAGCTTTCCGCTGCGCGTCGACTCAATGAAAAAAAAAAAATTGTTAGAAAAGACGCCTGAACACCACTGGTGTACTCCGTACGGAGTACATGGTTGTAGGTACTGGACGCCCGGTTAGAGGTTTTTTTTTTTTTTTTTTTTTTTTTTTATTTGGCCTGCATTGTCGGTTTGCGATGTTGCATTTGCAGGGCACCATCATGCAAGCCACGCAGCGTTGTTCAGGCGACGAATCAGGAGTTGGGAGGCAAGGGTTAAAGGGGGGGGAAGGGGAGGGGCGGGTTGGTAAGAGGCGGGGGAAGCGGGAAGAAGTGTGGTTTCGTCTGTGTACCTCTTCCCAGACTGTTGGGTTCGAAGAAGGGGGGGGGGTATGGTTGCACGATTGCCATGTGAAAAATGAAGTTGGTTGTTGGTTCGGTTCTCGGGGCGCAATGTGCACACATACAATTACTAAATACTTGTTGGCTGCTGCTAGTCGTGTTAGTAGTAGTAGTAGTAGTAGTAGTGTTTCATGAATATGGAATATACACACACCGGGCGACGAGGACTTCCTGCATGCATCGGATTCTTTGTGCATTCATGCTTCATGCAGCTCTTGCAGGGTATGGAGGCTCCGGAGACAATACGCGTTCGCTTGGAGGGGGGAGGAGGGGGCCAAGATGGACGGAGTAATCCCCTTCGGCAGCGGAGTCAAGTTGCTTTACGGCCGAAGAGACAAAAAGAGAAGAGGAGCAACGCGAGAACCTGATGCATACCATTGCAGTACATGTACTCCGTAGGTACTCCGTATTTAGCCTCAATCACCAATTATAGAGTTCTTTACTCCGTACTGAGATTCACTTTGATTTGAAGTGAGCGGAGTGGGGAGTCCTGCAGCACATGGAGAGGCCCTCCTTTCCCTCCCCTCCCCCCAGCCTGAGGTCTTTTTTTGATAAAGAAGCGTTCACGATTGCTGTTGTATGTACGTATTTTATGGATACGATGGGGAACTCGAGCGAGAAGAGGGGAAAGAAGTCTACCAGCTGAAAATAAGCGGATGCGCCGTGCCGTGAGGCTGTCGAGCACATGCTAATAAGCACGGGGGGCCCCAATCTGATCAAATCTTGTTCCTGCCAGGCAGCGACCGCACATGGTTGTTGACAAGGACAACGAGTCGTGCCTTTACTCCGTAGTTGTGGTTCCGTCCCGGCAAGCAGGTCAGGGCATGGGGCGATACTGTAGTGCCATCAAGGCTGGCACGCACGGTCGATTTCCGAAAGGTGTGAGGACCGTTGCCCGGCTTTTGCACTGCGGGCACTGTGCCATGGCGCCGCGTGGGCGTTGTCGTGCGGTCGGGCGGCAAAGCCTTTTGACAAGGTCAGGGAGGGGAACCACGCGGTTTTGTAGGTAATACGGAGTACTTCTGGGATATCTTCTTGTACAAGTATCCTTTGGTCGGGCGGCTGGAGTGCGACGGTAAAGAAAGCAAGCCTATGAGGAAAAAGGTTATGCCAAGGTGGGCTTGAGAAAACGAGTGGCTAGCCTTTTGGTGCTAATTATGTATGTAATGTCTGTCAAACTTCTGCCACATACACACCCTCACGCCCGGCCGAGTTATTACGGGCGGGGCCGCCTTGCCGTGCCGTACCAGCTTGCTGGTACTAACTCCGTAGTTGTACACACTTGCTTTTGACAGTCGAACGACCGGGAGTTGGGGTTTTGTATGTATACTTCTTAGAACACGCGAAACAAGCCCACACTTAGTATCTCTGCGCTAGGAAGATTAATAAAGGTAAAAGGTAAAAAGAAAAATGTGTCAAAGAAAAAAGCGCCGCCCCCCCCCTCTCTTGCCGTGGCCCCTCCAGACTTTGGGAAGTTCGCTCTTTCCGACCCGACCAGCTGGGTATGACCAACCCCACCTGCCTCTTTTTTCTTCCCGTGCCGGCTCTTTACCCTTTTCTCCTACACTTGCTTCTGACGTGTCGTCTCTTTGCATTAGGCATTTTATCTTTTTCCTTCTCTTTTCCTTTCCTTTTCTTTTTTGTGCTTCATCTTCTTTTTTTCCTCATCACTTTTGCTCTCTTCTCGCACGCCCAAGTTGTACTCGCTAAGAGCGCCAAAGAGCCAATGTCTCAGCCCCGTACCGTAAGCTCGGGTCATGTTCAATCATTCCATCAGAAGCGGTACGTGAGTGGTATTTATGCAATGGGGGAAATGCTACTGTAGCGTCACAAGGATGTGATGTGCCATTGCAGCTGGGCTTGCATACGGGTATACTGCCTTCTGATTCAGGGCACTACCCTCCATCATTATGGAGCCAAGACGACCCGAAAAATGGCCAGTTACTTTGATTGTCGTCAGTCAACACGTATTACAAAGGCCAGCATCAAGGCCCAGGCTAGCATTTTGTGACATTTTTCCTACATACCTTTCTTGGCGAACCAGAGTGGCCCGGCCGATTTTCGAACTGGCCAACTGCCATCCTTTCTACGGAGTACCAGCGAAATCACACATTAGATCATGAAAAAGAAAAGAAGCAAAGGGCAAAAAAAACACCATATCGGAAACCTGCATGCGAGGTGGACGGGCCCCAAGCGGATACCTATATACATATGAACAAAGAGATATTGAGTCAAGAAGCTGGCCCCCACCAAAATATCCCGTCCTTCCTTGTCGGTGGGTAGTGCTAGAAGATTGGGGGCCTTTTGGGCTAAGGTTTGCTCTAACAATGAAGGGTCCTACTGCCACTCTACGGAGTACGCTCGTGATTTATGATTTTGAGTATTTGCCAAGGGAACAATGGTCGTTTATCCACTAATCATCAAGCCTCTTCAACAGTCGGGTTCATATCATACATCACCTCACCTGCGCCCCCTTCTTCAGCAAACCCCCTCCGGATCTCGTAACCCTCACCCACCCCAGTTTGTCAGTTGAACAACACAAGTCGCATTGGATCCATGCCCGAATATGCACCGGCTGGGAGGACTAGCGGCCTTTATATACGCTAGTCCCATTGCAACCCTACTCATGCTTCGCAGGGATCTGCTCGCGCCTCCATCCCCGGGACCCAGAGGACAGTATGTATCTCGGCATCGGCCGTTCTTAAGACAAGTAGGGTCTAGGGGGCGAACAGACACCCCCTCTTCCGTTCTTGAAGGGCCTTGTCCCGACAATCTGGTCACTCACACTCATCTCTTCTAGCAGTGAGACACGACCAACTGCTTCCCGACTAGGTACCGGCAACCCTGGCTATCTAACTGAGAGTCATCACTGAACCTTTCCTCACTCAGCTTCGCAACTTTTCTCTCCCATCTATTGGTTGATTGAAGAAGTCGTCTGAGTTGTCTTCTCCCTGTGTTATATTTTCCACTTACTGTACGCCGTTACGTTGCTCTTTGGCGTTGGTGCGTCGGTACTCGTCGTATTTGCTTTTGTGCTGTAGCCACTTATTACAGTCTCCTCCCCGGCAACCATCTCCTCTAACCTACCTTTGGATCACTGACAGACAGGGGATCAACTTCGTTCCATACAACGAATCATAAAACTGTCACTTGCCTCCAGTACCCGTAAATTTAGCTCTGTCGAGTCTTTCCTTCGTTCGCTGATGAAGGAGAGTTGTCAGAAATCCGAGTGCCTCACTATTACCCAGTTACTTTGGTTAAGAACTCCGCACATGTCAGCTCTCCGCAACAACGAACCCCCCTCAGAACGAGGCGACGACCCTGAGGCTCTGCGTCCGAGTGTCGAAGACGATGGCAGTTCGAGTTATCGTTTCACCTTTAGAGCTGGGTCGACCATCTCTAGGAAAGGAAGCATAATCGAACCTGATGTATGTGAATTGTCTCTCCCCCTGATGCGGCCTAACACGCGACCGAGCTGACCGCCTTTGACTAATTCACTGACTGTTACAGCCTACCATCGACAATGACTACGACTATGGCGAAGATATGTAAGAGCATCCTCTCTGCTAACTTCTCCTATCTCGAGAACAAGAGACAATGACGAGACTGACCGCCTCCAGCGATTCTTCGCAGTCCTTGACGGACAGTGTTTTGAACTTTCCAGAAGAATTTGGCCGCACATACCACGCCTACAGAGCCGGATGTAAGATTACCTCCTATTCTTTTCTTGACGCCGTCGGCTAGACGACAGACTTTCGTTAAAGGACGAATACTAATGGGCCTCTTCCTATAGCCTACAACTACCCCAACGACTTCGTAGAGCAAGAAAGGTTGAACCTCCAGTACAATGCCATGACACGCCTATTCGGCGGTAAATTGTTCTTCGCTCCTCTAAGCAAAAGCACACCTCCTCGACGAATCCTAGATATAGCCACCGGCACCGGCGAGTGGGCTATTGCAATTGGCGACTACTTCCCGGAAGCAGAGGTCATTGCTACAGACCTCTCTCCGATTCAACCTTCCGATGTCCCGCCGAACGTGAACTTCTTCGTTGAAGATTCGTAAGCCCACCTACGAAATCCCTCGGTCATGGACCTTGACCATTCCGCAAAAGCCCACGACTAACTGAAGCTAGTGGCGAGCCGTGGGATTATACGCACGATTTCGATTATATTCACACTCGGGTCACTGCAGGCTGCTGGCATTCATTCAAGGAACAGATCGCTGAACAAGCCTTTGCGAACCTTGCTCCAGGCGGCTGGTTTGAATCCCAGGAGCTGGACGGCGCCGTGTTTTGCGATGATGATACCATGGACCGCAATGGCCCTTTTGCCCGCTGGTTCCGCGACCTTGCTGAGGCCGCGAATCTCGTGAATCGACCAATCATCATATGTCCTGAACTCAGGAAGGCGTATGAGGAGGTTGGCTTCGTTGATGTACAAGAGAAGGTCTTCAAGATTCCTTTCAATGGCTGGCCAAAGGATGAGAGGTTGAAAGAGCTAGGCAAGATGTGGGAGAGAAATTTTCAGTCTGGACTTAGTGGGTTTTCCCTGAATCTCTTCAACCGTGCCTATTCACGCACCCCGGCTCAGACAGAGGTATGCAAACTGTCTTCTTTGTTTTTTTTTCTTCTCTATCCTCGTTTATGTACATTGGCTAACGATGCCTAGGTTGCTCTGGTAGACGTAAGACGCGAACTGGCGGACCCGAGAATTCACTCTTACCACTTGATCTGGGTAGTATGGGGACGAAAACCTTTCCCAGGGGAGGTAAATCGACCGGCTAGCCTCTCCCCAGCGTAACAAGGATAAATAATGCATCAGACATAATTTCAGGGGCAAAGTGATGGAGCCATCTGTCAGAAAGAGCGATGGGGAACATTACGATTTACACATGTGGCACATAGCCATCATGTTTTGAAGAACCACGGACGATATCCTGCTTTGCATGAAGTTCCTTACATACTTGCTATACTCTCGATAATATGCACACTCTCCCGAATAGCACATCAATTTCCCTTCTTTGCGAGATCAAATACGGTGAACCAGCGGTAACGGATCCACATCCTCAAGCCGAGCAGACACCTTTTCTAGAGTTGTTGCTGCTGCTGGGAGATGCCGTTGACCCCGTACAGGTTGGTTCCTTTCCTATCCTCTTCCGGCTCCTCCTCGCCGTCATCCTCCCTGACCAACCAGTCTAGTTCGCGCACGTGCTCCTCGGGCAACAGTTGCCTCACCTTGGCCTTGGAGAGGAATTCGTGGTCGTCGAACTCGAACCCTGGCACGACGATTTCCGAAATCAGCAGGCCGCCGCTCTCTTTCCCGTCTTTCTCAGGCAGGAGGTAGCTCGCCTTGTACGCGCCCCCTTCGACGACCCACTGCAGCTTCTCCCCGTTTTCGACATCTTGGCCCACGACGAAGGACTCTACGCGACCTGAGGGATGGATGAGGACATAACGACCTCTACCCCTGTGAAGGGTGTGGATGATCCTGTTCCGGTTGCGGTGGAACGACCCCTTGGGGCGATTGGGAGTCAGGTAGTAGAAAATGGTGGTGGACAACCGCCGGACCTTGGGATCGAAGCCGTCTTTGTGGCCGGCGAGGTTGACGGTTCGCTTGGAGAGCGGCTCCAGCGGGTAAGGGGAAGGGATGGTGGTTTCGTCGCGGTCTGTCTGAACGAAGTACCCTCCCTCGAGGTGCTCCATCAAGTCGAGCGATTTGATGAGAGACTGAATGGCTGGGGCCTCTGGAGAGGACGATGGGGAGAAGGCGGGTTTGATGTTGGAGATGGAGAACTCCTCGGGGATGTATTCGCCCATTGCGAAGATGTAGCTTTGCTTTTTCTTTTTCTTGGCTTTGAATATTTGAGGTGTAAGCTGGAGGGGCGTGATATGCAAAAAGGTTGAAGAGAAGTTGCAAGCGTCACTAGGTACAAGAGTAGAGAGGGAACCAAAGAAAAGCCAGCTTGAAGTGACAAAACACCAGCTCAATATATAAGTGAATCCTGCATCACAATGTGCGATAGTCGGTGAGAGATAACAGAAGTCAAAGGCGGGCTTTTCCAAGGCGGTGGATGACAATGAAGTGAGAACAGGGTTCAACGTGGGATGAATCAAGCCTGCTTCACTCGTCGAGCGGGAGTTAGTGCAGGGAAGAAGAGAAAAAAAAAGAGGGAAAAAAAGGCCGATGTATGTAAAAGCAGACCGTCTTTAATCAAGTCAAGGATTAGCAGGTTGCGAGTTGACACAGACAAAGTTGGTATTTCCAGATCAGGATCTTGGGACTGCTTTGGGGGGGGGGGGTGA